>PVLD010008335.1:0-84812 GCA_004027595.1 Dinomys branickii
TTTCCAGCACCATTTATTAAACAGGCCTTCTTTTTTCCAGTGAGTTTGGTTGACCCCTTTGTCAAATATTAGGTAGCTGAGTGGGTTTTTCATTGTGGTTGCATCTTCCAGTCTGTTCCATTGATCCTCAGGTCTGTTTTTTAGCCAGTACCAGGTTGATTTTATTACAGTAGCTTTGTAGTATAATTTTAGGTCAGGGATTGTGATTCCACCTGACTTTTCCTTTTGGCCCAGGATTGCTTTTGCTATTCTGGGTCTCTTCTGGTTCCAGATGAATTTGAGGCATGTTTTCTCTAGATCTGTGAGGTATGCTAATGGTAGTTTAATTGGAATTGCATTGACTCTGTACAACAGTTTTGGTAGTATGGCCATTTTCATGTTAGTTCTTCCTAACCATGAGCAGGGTATGTTTTTCCATTTATTGAAATCTTCGATTTCCTTTTTCAGAGTACTGTAGTTTTCACTGAATAAATCTTTCACATTCTTTGTTAGATTGATTCCTAAGTATTTCAATTTCTTGCTTGCTATTGTAAAAGTTATGGTTTCCTCAATTTCTCTCTTGGTCTGTTTGTTGTTTATGTATAGGAATGCTATTGATTTTTGGGTTTTGACTTTGCATCCAGCTACACTGCTGAATTTGTCGATCAATTCCAGGAGTTTCCTTGTGGAGTTTTTGGGGTCCTCCATGTATAGTAACATGTCATCTGCAAATACTGTTAATTTAACTTCTTCCTTTCCTGTCCTTATTTCTTTTATTTCTCTCTCTTGTCTAATTGCTCTGGCTAATGCTTCCAGAACTATGTTGAATAGGAGTGGTGACAATGGACATCCTTTTATTCTTCCTGACTTTAAAGTGAAAGTTTTCAGTTTGTGTCCATTTAGTATGATGTTGGCTTTTGTTTTGTCATAGATGGCTTTGATCAGATTGAGGTAGAGGCCATCTATTCCTATTTTTTCTAAGGCTTTTAACATGAATGCATGTTGGACTTTATCGAAAGCCTTTTCTGCATCTATTGAGATGATCATGTAGTTTTTGTCTTTGACTGTATTAATATCATGTATTAAATTTATTGATTTGCGAATATTGAACCATCCCTGCATTCCTGGGATGAATCCTACCTGGTCATGGTGTATAATTTTCCTTATGATTCGCTGTAATGTGTTTGCCAGATTTTGTTGAGTATCTTTGCATCTATGTTCATTAGAGAGATTGGCCTGTGGATTTCTTTCTTGGTTGGGTCCCCCTCTGGTTTTGGTACCACTATAATACTTGCCTCCAGAAATGTGTTAGGGAGAGTTGCTTGCTTTTCAATTTCATTGAAGAGTTTGAAGAGTGTTGGCATTAGATCTTCTCTGAATGTTTTATAGAATTCTGCTGTGAATCCATCAGGGCCAGGGCTTTTCTTTGTTGGTAAGTTTTTAATGACGTTTTCAATGTCATTAATTGATATTGGGTTGTTCAGGATTTTTATGTCTTCCTGATTCAATTTTGGTAATTTGTACCTTTCTAGGAATCTGTCCATTTCTTCTGTATTTTCTATCCTATGGGAGTAAAGATTTTCAAAGTAGGTATTAATGATCTTTTGAATTTCTGTGGGATCTGTAGTGACTTCATCTTTTTCATTCCTTATTGTGTGAATTTGAGATCTTTCCCTTCTTTTTTTGATAAGGTTGGCTAGGGGTTTATGAATTTTATTTATTCTTTTGAAGAACCAACTCTTTGATTCACTAATTTTTTTGTAGAGTTTTCTTCATCTCAATTGCATTAATTTCTGCCCCGAGTTTTATAATCTCCTCCCTTCTTTGGGCTCTTGATTTGGCTTGTTGCTTTTTTTCTAAGAGTTTGAGGTGTATAATTAGGTTATTTATTCGCTCTCTTTCTGTTTTCTTTGTATATGAGTTCATCACTATAAATTTCCCTCTGAGGACTGCTTTCCTTGCATCCCACAGATTTTGGTAGGTTGTACTTGCATTTTCATTTATTTGTAGGTATTTTTTAATCTCTTCTTTAACTTCTTGTGTGACCCATTGGTTATTTAGGAGGTTGTTGTCTAATTTCCAAGTGTTTATGTGGTTTTTAGAGATCTCTTTGTCATTAATTACCAATTTCATTGCACTGTGGTCCAATAATATGCTTGGGATAATTTCAGTTCTTTTGCATTTAGGTAGATATGCTCTATGTGCTAGAATGTGGTCTATTGTAGAGAAAGACCCATGTGCAGCTGAGAAAAATGTGTATTCTGATGTTGTGGTGTAATGGGCAGTGACTTTTAGCACATTTTAAGATAGACAATCCTCAAAATGTGTCTTGAGAAACATCCTGGAAGGATTGTAAAGAGTTAACTTTGCAGTTCTGACTTTGTCCTGGAATTCTTCTCCTTGCCTGAATTGTTAAAGTATATATATATCATTATGGCCAGAGCCTGACCTGGTCACATGGTGCAAGGTAAACAACTATGGCCAGGCCTAGACACGCTAATCTATTACCATGGAAACCAAAAATGTATATAAGGTGAGAACAAAGGCAGTTAAGTGCCACATTCTCTGGTCGGGAATGGGGAGCAATGACCGGTCCAAATTGATCCTAAATTAAAATTAATTAAAACTCCATTTGTTCTGAATGAGTTTTTGGATCCCCTGTGGAGTTTGACCCGATTTCTGATTTTTGCCGCAACAGTGGGGTGGAACACTCTGTATGCATCTACTAAGTCCATTTGTTCACACTTTTGGTTCAGGTCTGTTATTTCTTCGCTGAGTTTCTGTCCAGCTGACCTGTCTCTTTGTGTCAGAGGGGTGTTTAGGTCCCCTACTACAACAGTGTTATTAGTTATTTGATTTTTCACGTCTGTTAAGATTTGACTTGTAAAGTTAGGTGCTCCATTGTTTGGTGCATAAATGTTTAGGATTGTTACCTCTTACTCTTGCAGCTTTCCCCTAGCTATTATGTAATGGCCTTCTTTACCTCTTTTAATTTTTTTTTGGTTTGAAGTTTACATTGTCTGCAAACATAATAGCTATCCCTGCTTTTTTCTGGGGACCTGTTGAATGGAGAATTGTTTTCCAGCCTTTAACTTTCAACCTGTGGATTTCCTTTTGAGTAAAATGTGTTTCCTGTATACAGCATATCGTTGGATTGTGTTTCTTTATCCACTCTTCCAATCTTTTCCTTTTGACTGGTGAATTGAAGCCATTTACATTAAAGGCTATAATGGTTATATGTTGGCTTATTCTAGTCATGTTATTTACTTGTTGTTGTTTTCCTTCTTTTGCTGACTGTTTACTTACTTGTTCTGTTTAGGGGATTATTTCTATCTTTGTTCTTGGGATTGTGGTCTCTTCTTTCTCTGTCTGGAATATCTTTTAGTGCTGTTTCCAATGCTGGTTTGGCACTCATGAAGTTGTTCAGTTGTTTTTCGTCATGCAACTATTTTATTTCTCCATTGAATTTGAAGGATAGTTTTGCACGATACATAAGTCTGGGTTGGAAGTTGTTTTGTCTCAGAATCCGTAATATCTCACTCCAAGCTCTTCTTGATTTCATGGTTTCCGTTGAGAAGTCTGCTGTGATTCTGATGGGTTTTCCTTTATAGATGATCTGTTTCTTTTCTCTAGCAGCTTTTAATATTGTGTTCTTTTGCTGGATATCTGGGATCTTGACTATTATATCTCTGTGTGTGGTTTTCCTTGGGGTATGGGTTGTTGGGGTTCTATATGCCTCGGTTAACTGTAGTTCAGTATCTTTTACCTTTTTGGGAAATTTTCTGCTATTATTTCAGCAAATATTCTCTTTATATCATTTGAGTTGTCTCCTGCTGTTTCACTGACTCCTGTTACTCGAATATTATTTCGTTTTGCCTCTTCTTACAGCTGTTGGATTGATTTTTCTTGGGTTTTTCATGATTTTATGAGATCCTTCCTTTCATGCTCATAAGCTGCCATGCTGTCTTCAAGGTCTGAAATTCTATCTTCGGTTTCATTTCAGCGGTTTTGCAAGCTTTCAATGGAAGTTTTCAAATCCTGGCAATCTCTTTGGACCTGTTTCAGTCTTGGTAATTCATTCCTAAATTGCTCTTGTAACTTTTCCATTTGTTTCCTACTTTCTTCTAATCTTTTATCTATTTCTTCTCTATGTGTATGGAACATTTCTTGCGTTATAGTTTTCAGTTCTTTTTTTGTCTGAGAGATTATTGCAGGTATGTGGCTTATTTCTGCTTTAAGCTCTTCTATGGCCTGTTGGAGTTGTTTCATTATTTTGGATGCAGTCATTTCAGAATTTGCAGGTATGTCGCTTCCTAGTTCCCCTATATCCTTGCATCCAGGATTTGTTCTGTGTGGGGTTGAGTTCTGAGACTGCGTTTTGTTCTTCTGTCTTTCCATTTTTGGGTAACAGATTCGAAATATTGAGCAATAAATTACCCAGGCAGTTCACCTGGCAAAGGTCTGTTGCAAAGGCTGCTCCAATGACTCTTCCTCTTCGGGAGAATGTCCCTTAAGCTTTCTGCTGAGAGTTACGCTTAAAAGCCTGCTCAGGTGCTGGTTTGTGGGGTGGGCTACTCCCTACCTGAAGACCTGGTTGGGGCATGTAAATCCGCTCCCGCACCCGCCCAGGTTTCGCTACAGGTATAGGGAGAGATTTCCTCCCCCACTGGGCGATCTGGGCGTGGCACGCAGATAGCTCACCTGTTTCTGAATCTGTGCCAATTCTCGCACTCTCCGTGTCTGGGGGAGGGAGTGGGATGCTCCACTCCTCTCTGCTCCTCATGCCGCCTCAGCCGCGGGCTGCAGGCCGCTGAGGGCTTTGGTAGCGGAGGCCAGGACCGGAGCAGGATCCCGTTTCGCTGCTCGGATTTACGGAGCCTGCCCGAGGAGCGCAGGTTCCGAGACTCTCCCGCACTGCAGTCACTAAAAAGCCGATTTTTTGACCGCCGTTGCTGGTGAGCCATGCAGGAACGGCAGGCAGGAGGGACCGAGCCGCCTGCACCCACGGGGCACTTGGACCCAGCCAAGCTGCCACCCGTCCGCCGCGCCAAGCGTCTCTGGTTCCCAGTGCTCTGGTCTTTCCTGCATCTCGCCATGGCAATTTGGTCCGACCCACCTCGTCTCCAGCAGCGCAGAGAAACACGTTCAGTTAGAACTTCCCAGCCGAGGTCTCAGCATTCGCACTCGCCAAGCCTGTCTCGAGCTGGGGGACTCTATCAGCAAGGATCCTTCCTTTGCTGCTCACCTGGTTGCCATCATCCCGGACGTTCTCATGCTTTTTTGTAAATGAATGTCTGTTTGTTAATATGCTTTCCTTCTTTTATTTTTACAAAAATTTTAAAAATAAGTGATAATTAAAAATTTTTTAAAAATTTTAAAAATAAAAGAAATAAAAATTCCATTGACTAAAGATGAAATATATTACAAAGGAATAAATATAAAAACTTATTATGCTGATATTTAAATCAGCAAACATAAAAAGGAAACAGGCTAAGGATTTCATAAAATATATTAAGGAGATAATAAAGATAACATTTTAAAATTAAATGATTTAAAACTTTCAGTACTTAAATATGTGAAGAATCATAATTTGGACAACTAAAAAATGAAAAATAATTAATAATATGCAATTACTATGTCACTAATTCTTTCACACTTTGAAAATAAAACCAAAGGAAAGCATAGAGGAAGAGGTTTTACGATCTTAAAGAATGAAAACTTGCATCCATATGCTTAAAAATTCCACAATTCAGAGAGAAAATGTATAACTTTGATTATATAAAATTTCAAAGTATATCTATGGGAAAAAGGAATGCCACACATAGGTCAAAATATGAAACTCAAATGGAGAACCATAGAGGAATTTAGAATCAGTAAGAAAGGCCTCACAAATTGAAAAGGAAATAAAGTAAAAGAAGATATATAGTTAGGAAAAAATAAATTGTCTCATGTATAAGAGACCATTTGCTCATAATTAAAATAAAGAAAAAAATTATTTCATGAGTGTTTTTAGAACAAATTGGTGAAAGCAATCCAAAAAATAATTTAGCAACTTCTAGGGCAAAGTGATCCAGTCTTCACATTTCTATAATATGACTTTCTGTGTGAGTACATTGCTGTAATAAAAGCCGTATCTCAGAGGATGGAAACTGCAACACTACATTGTACAGTAACTACAAAATCCAGCAGCGTGTATTTGTACATGGACTTCTATTAATATGACTTGAGTTAAACAAAATGGTAACTACATCTAGTAGACTTAAAAATTAGATTGATATATTCAGGCTAATATGAAAAGTTTCACCAAGGTTATATTTATTGTGAAAAAACCTTTTACTATTCCATGGATAGTTTATGCCAATTTGTTACTATTTTAAAAAATAAATACATAGATTTTTACAAAAAATTTTTTGGAAATATCTATATACGAAGGGTGATTGCCTCTTGAGAGCTGGAAGTGTGTTTTTGTCAGGCAGTATGGTATACCTAATTATGGGCTTTTTATGTTTGAAAATTTTGCCATATTTTTATATATGCTATTCTTTTTATTAATAGATTAATATTAGAAGGCACATGCTGCTTTGAAGTACTTTACAGTTTATTAGTGACAGTAAAATATATTGGCAATATTTTTACACAAATATGAGTATTTCTCTGAATGAAATAGATACTGTACAATGGCTACTAGAATATTATGGGGATGGCCAGATTTGGGAAAAATAAAACAACGTATATCCTTACACAGGGACAAGGGTTATTTTAAATAAAATGAAGAATTTCTGCTGTGGTTAAAGGGTAAGCAGAAGTTTTATAATGGCTAACTTAGTAAGGGCATGAGACTAGTACCATTAAAATTATGTAGCATGGGATTTGCATCATGATTTTATTATGTATTTAAACAATTTTAAATACGTGTAGAAAAAATAAAGAACATACTCTTTATGCAAACCCCCAAACCATAACCTTACATAATTTTAGTTAGGATGTTTCAGGCCTCCAAATTAAGTGAAATTAAGCAAAATGAAGAGAGAGAGTAATTAGCACATTTTCTGAAAATGTCCATGAGCTACATCCATTAAAACCAAACCTGACACCTAAATTTACATGATAAACTTTCATTTCTTACCTGTGCTTTAGTTTTTGTAAACATATTAGCACAAAGTAGAATCTAGCTATTTAAAATATCCACCATATTTATTTAGCTACCCCAGGAAACTGAGCATCTTTTCCTATCCTAACAATATTAGCAAAACTCCTAGTGATGAGTACATGAGACTGTAAGTCAGAGGATCAGTGTTACTGCAACTGACTGTAAGTGGTCCAGTTAAGGTGGTGAAATCCCCATGAGGCTGTGGCCATCCTTCCTGAAGCCACATGCATTCACACAGAATGAGAAGTTGCAGTGAAGAAAAACCAAATATTACTTTAGATGAAGTTTCATGCTTTTCAGAAAGAGTGTTAGTGCTAGTTGCATCTTCATGTCTTACGGTAAAATACACTGATTCACCAGGTATAAGAAAAAGTAGTGCTCAAGTCTTTTGTGGGAATTTGGCCAAGGAGTGAGTGATTAACCTACAAGGCAAAAGCACACAGGCCCTGTGAGAAGTGATCATTAAACAAGAAGCTTAGATTAATGAGGCATGTTGGGTCTGGCTGTTGTCTTTCACCTTTCTCCAACAAAACTGCCTCCCCTTGGACAACTCCTTGCCCAGACTATTTTCTTCTCCTTTTTTTCACTTACACTGATATTCTAAACAAAAGCTGGAGAGTTCTTGGTTTTGGACCTTCTCCTGGGAGTCTCCCTAATCCTGGGCGTTCTTGGTTGAGATCGCCCTTCGGGGTCCTCTTGGGGACTGAGCTAAGTCTTGTCTCTGAGTAATCATTCATCCTCTGTGCTACCATGGTTGCACACTGTAACATGAAGAAGTGGAAGGAAAAAGTAGAACTGGAGTTGTGCTTGCAGCCTGGCTCCCTCCTGCATTACTGTTGACTTAGGACAAGTCTGCTATGTCTTTTGTATAAAGAGTCCTTCCATTTGTAGCAAATGGAAATACTGATACATGAACGTGTGTGTGTGTGTGTGTGTGTGTGTGTGTGTGTGTGTGTATTCAACCACAGGGGTGTAGGAAGAATGAATGATATTTGGATACAGAGGACTTGTATTTCTGGAATCACAATTTCTGCTTAATATGTCAATTTCCCTTTCCCCTTCCCTCCTGGCTAGTTCTATACTTTTTAGTACCCTCATGTTATTTGGAGACTTTTCCTAACTTCAGCACAGCTGACATACATAGTTTCCATTTTCTATACCAGCACTTGTCCTTATTTGAAGTACTTCTGACTTTTTATTTTTGAGAATAAGAGTTCATGCCACACCAGGCAACTTCACAACAGGCTGCCTCTGTACTTTATACAAAGGACCATAAACAAAGAATCCCTGCGGGCAGATCTATGGATGCCTGAGGAAAGACTCCTGTGGCTGTTAGTTGGGAATATTACATCACGGATGACTGCGAGTCAGGTTGGATATGTGGAAGGTTTTTGGGAGTCGATACTGCCCTTTGTTAATTATCTCTGATGACCATAATCCTGGCAGTCATAAGGGATGAACCCAGTGAATATGCTTCTGGTGTTTGGATACAGCGAATCCCCAGTTCAGAGATTATCTAGCTTGAGAAGACAAGCTGTCAGTGTGGAAAACAGCTGACTGCATAGGAAGCACCAGGCAGAATGAGGCTAGGATTCAATATAAAATATTTTGAAATACACAGTTACTAGAACAACACAAAAACTCTGTAATCATATTTTCATTAAGTACTGAGAACTGAAACCAACATACTTTCTGTTCTTATGCTAAGCAATATCAGGCAGAATTATATTTTCTGCTTCTGTGCTAAACAGTATTGATCAGATAAAAATATAACAATTTAACTGGTTGCTTCAGGGAATTCTTGCTACTACTAACCAACTATGCAACTTACGGTTTTCTCGTCAAGGTTTATGTTCACAACCCTTACTTCACTTCACTGTACTCATTATTCTGAAACTATTAGGTCACACACTCTGGCTTCTTAATGAAACACTTATTTACCCTATACTACTTGCTATAAAATCAACAAGCCTAGGTCACACATTCTTCAAGGTTCAGTTTGTGATTATACCACCTTGAGATGGTATCAATGATTAAAATGGCATTCTGTCTTGCTGCTTACTTTAATTTTCAGAAGGATTTTGTATTATTTACCTTTTGGAGAATTGATAATTAAATATAACAATAAAGATATTGTAGGAGATAGGTCAGAGGACACCAGATGTGAATATTATGCCTCCATAGATTGGCACATAACCTTCTGCTGAATGTTACATGTCTCATAGATCTTTACTTGAAGGACAATACTTTTTTAATGCTATAGTCATCAGTGGATTCTTTTCTGTATATGAAAGGCGGAATTGACATTTGAAGATGTTAAGTAAATAATATTGATGCATAGAAAGACCATCAGGGGTAGAAGACAAACTTCTCACATTTCAAATTTAATTGTTCCATGGAAATAATGCCTATCTCCAAAGAGTGACATTTTTCTCTTTCTTTCACCTCTTCGCTCCTTACTATTCCTGCAGCTTAGACAGTGATATCCACACAGACCTACAGTCAAGCTTACTCAAGCTGCATGGACACAGAGGTTGCTTTCCAGGAAAAATCAAGTATTAGTACAAATGAAGTTTTAGGCTTCTTGGACACAAATATTAATGCTACTTGCATCCTCTTGTTTTACTCTAAAATAGACTAATCTACCAGATGTGTGCATTTAAGTACAAGGCTCAAAGTTGTTCTTTGACATTTTTACTTTCGGGGAGACACATTTAGAATGGTATTGTAAATGGAAACTCTATCAAGTATAACTCATTTTAGGGATGTGTATAGAGTTCTCCAGTAGAGTTTCCAAAACATACCTGACATTATTAATGGCCTAGAAGTCTTATGATAATTATATTCTTGAACTTTCCTTGATGTGCTGGACACTTTTATGGGAAAGACTTGTTACTTGCCGTATTTTGTTTTTTTTTTTTTTAAATCAAGTGAGCCATACCTTGATCTGAAGCAATTATGGGAAATTCTGCATTGGAGACTAGTGAGGCTCACAAACTTGTCTGCCCTTCTCTATCCCTTGACAAGCACTTTTTTTTATGAGTTCACCATCAGCCAGGGCTACAAGATGCCATGAAAGAATACAGTAGATGCTTAAATATAGAAAAAATATTACTGTAAAAGACATGTTACCATTATTGTCTCCTCTCTTTGAACACACCGCACCTCAACATTGCCATCTTCTCTTTGAATACACTGCATCCTTTCTGTCACTCTGGAAGCTCTTTCATTAGTATCTTTAGCTGTGCTGTCTTGGCTGACATAATAACCTGAATGATTCTAAATGTTTATGTTTCATGGACATTTCAACTTTGAGGAAGACCAAGAAACCCATAGTGCCAGATCCAATGAATAAGGTACATGAAGACACACCGTAGTTTTCTTTTTATGTTCTTGCACTTGGCCCAGAAGTCACCATATTTTTTATTATATTCCATAAAGACATTCACAAAAGAGGACTTCTAGCAGTGAGTGAGAGTATATTTGAGGGGGGGTTAAAGACAATGTGATTTTATTTCAATGAATTTTTTAAATGTAAATGTTCACCATAATTTTCATATAAATATTTTATGGTGAGACCCTGTCTCAAATCACAACCACCAAAACTAATACAGAAGTAAATAAATTTTTAAAATGCCAATCTCTGGCCATAACCTAGACTAACTGAGCTAAAATCTTTTGGGAAAAGACTGGAAAATATATTTCTTAAATTTTCTCCAGCTTATGCTAATATGAATCTATGACTTGGAGCTAGTATGTCAAAGTAGAGGCTTTCATTTAGGTACGTAAAAATCTCAGTGAAGTGCAAATTTGATTCAATTACTCTCTAGTATGTCTGATAATATATATCACTGATAAATACCAGGGGAGGTTGATGCTCCTAGTTGCGGGCTACATAAGGAGTAAGAAGAAATGGGAGCTGGGACTCTTCAAGTAAGGTTGCCCAGCAGCATGAGCCTTCATGGGTATCTTTTAAAATTACCAATCCTGGACCCACCTCAGAAACTTGAGGCTTTGGCATTGCCATTTCCACCCACCACCATTACCTCATAGCAACAGGAGAGTCACAGAGCTCCTGCTAAGGATTTTGTGTAACAATTAGTAAATTAGGTAAACAGATAACTGAAAGCCTTACATCTGCAGAGGTTTACAGGTCTTTTAATTTGGAATCAGAAGATCAAATTTATATTTGGATCACTATTTCCTCTCAAGTTCTATGGGAGTCTGGGTAATCATGTTATCCTAACCTTGTGATTTCTTACCTGAAAAGACACTCAAATAGAAACTGTACTTAACTACAGTATGTGTTAGCTGGGAGGAACCAGCTGGTGTCACCATAGATAGTGAAACTATGTGCTCAGCAATATAGATAAGATCAATAAGAAACATGAACTTGTTCTTGGTCCCAGCTGCACAATTTTTAATCTAATCAGAACTAAAAGTCAGCTTATAAATTATAAAGCAAAACATTGGAACAAAAGTAAGGATAGTACCCTTTGAAGAATGCTCATTACTTCTTTATATATGATACATTGTTTATCCAAGATCCTAACAAGTTCTGAGCCAATAAAGTGGGATAGCAAAGAAATAACAGCGAATTGCTTTGTGGGCCATGTTAAAGGACTTTGGCAACAGAAGAACTAAGTTTGAATGGATGCTTAGTTATTAGCAATGTGGACACTGATTAAAATGCTCTGATTCAATGTCTTCAATAAAAGTGAAATAAATACTATCTGTTGTAGCTTGGGGTTTTGCAAGGGGAACAGTATAATACAGGGTGCATATTTTATAAGATTATTTATAATATTCACTCAAAGAATCATAGACAAAGAGTGCAGGAAATCTGTCCACACACTATTGACCAAAGAATCCAGCTGAGGGCCTGGATCTCACATCCTGCATGAGTCCAGCTGAAGACCTAGAGCCTATAATAATGCCTCCTGTGAGTCCAACTGGGGCCCTAAAGCCTATGACTGTGTCTCATGCAGGCCTGTTTCATGAATCTGCAATGGAAAAGCCCAAAAGTCAGTAGTGGAAGCTAGAGAGTCTGTGCCAGCAGGATAAAGGATCTGTGCTAGCAGGCTGAGGGATCTGCACTGGATCGAGGAAGTGATGCTCAAAGTAAATTCTAGAGCTCTTGCGAAAAGTATCATCACAGCCATCCTCAGCAACGGTGAGATCCTGAGCTCCTCTGAGGATGAGGAAGGCTGGGTTCCCATCAGGAAAACCAACAGGACAAGCTTCCCCAGGAGACTGAGCAGTGCACCATCTTCCCTTCCAGAGCCAGGAAGCGATTCTCAAAGTGAGGTCTAGCGCTCCCCAAAGTAAGCTGAAGCCATTCTCAGAGATAACAAGGTCCTGAGCTCCTCCTCCTATGAGAACAGCCAAATTCATCAGGAAATCCAGCATGACAGAGTCCTCCATCAGAACAGTCCAAGAGAACCAACAGCTCCCTAACAGCTTCTACCAGCTCCCAACAGCCTCTCCACTTCTCCCTCTCTGGTTCTGCCCCTTATGCTGCTGGCATCAATCTGCAGTGGGTCTCCCACATCCAGCACCATGCTAGTTCAGTTCAGCTAGGTGTTGTTACAAATTGACCACCAGTTGTCAATCCACCACACTATCCATCAATTTTAAAATAATGTAAAATACTGTAAAATTTTCAAGGCCTTTTACCAGTATGAGTCCTTTTGGAATAATTATAATGTTACACTAAATTCATTTCACTTCCTCTGACTTATGCATATGGCAGAAGTGTGACAAGATACAGGATATTACACATAGTCAGTATTCCTTTCCATATATTTTCCTATAGATTATACTTTATAAATATTATTTGTTCACTTTTTAGAGGACTCTGAATAGAATCATATCAAAGATTTTGACCTGATAGCCACACACTGTTTATTTTATCTAGAGTGACTGGAGAATGCCTTCATTGGTAACTTCTATGCTTTCATTGTGCTTTATGCATTCAGAGTTGTACTTAGCTGGTCTTTGAGGGAGGCTTGCTCCTTTCCTGGTTGAATCTGCCCCTCATTACTGAGGTTTTTCTATTGGTTCCAGGCCACCTCCCAGGGCTTCAGTTATGAGCTAAGTGTCAAATGTGTCTCAGTCCCTACTTCACAGTGGCTTTCAAGATGCAATATCTATCCTGCTGCTTTCAAGGAAAGCAGATACCTGTTGCCAGGCAGGGATTGGCAGAAATATTTTTCACATTTATTTCTATAAGCAAAGGTTCTTTATCACAACCTGCTTTTTTATTTTAAAGAGAAAATAAAACAAATAGAAATAAAATAAAACTGAGTTTCAAATCAGGCTATTAGTGGAGTAACAATAACTGATAACTTATATATTGTTATCTCCATAGTAGTTACTCAGAGTACAAAGCATAAGCATGAAATGTTGCCCAAACAGTATCACCACACATCTTTCCTTTCAGTGAATTAAGGGAAACTATCTGTATAACTATTTTAACTACCTTGTGCTGTCTTATTATTATGAGATGCTGAATGAGTAACCAAGATCCAAAATGTACAATAGAGATGGTGAATTGGAAAGAAACAAAGAGAAGAAAAACTGATGGAGGGATGGGGAAAGAAGGAAGAGAAAAGGGAAAAATATGTATTTTGCTTTTAAACTCTGTGTTTAAAAACCCCTACCTGGCTCTGAACTATCAGCAGGTTGCAGTTTTCAGGTCTGCACTATGGGGTTCTGTTTTCTAGACACATTTGTTTTATACGGCTGTATCTCTTTACATTTTTATTTTATCTACTATAATTATATCTCTAGAGAAAAGGAAATGAGCTAGGAAATTTTAATGCAAGTTTAACCAGAAATGTCAAGCCAATTGAATGATCTGAACATTGGAAACATTGGGATCTGAGAAGTAAAGATGAAGTCCTGAAAAGGACCCAAGAGCTCCTAAACACACAGGTGAATTGCTCTCTTAGTGAACTACAGTTGTGCTATCCTGTGCATTTTCACTCTGCCTGTGTTAGAGCGCTGAACACTGGCTTCAGTGATGTGCAGGCTCAGCCAATGTTCCTTCCTCTTTTGCACTTTGTCACTTCATTGCTTTCCCTCATCTGTTGGCCTCCAGGGAACTGAGCTTGTTTGGTCTTTGCAGTGCCTTTAAATTGGCCATTTTTCAGTTGAATTTCCCCCTAGCTGACTGTGACGGAATCAGATCAACCTTTTGCAGTGTGATGGATTGTTCTGTACTTTGTCATCAAGAAGGCTGAAAAAAAGTGACAGGAAAGTTGTCAATTTATAGGCTTTTCCATGTCTTGGTTTTAAAAATTTAGGTGCTCTAATTTATGAAATGCCTGGAAAATCATTTATTAAGTGCACTATGTAAAGTCTCCATCATCTTTTCAATTTAATAGATTATTTTCATTCTTGAACTGTAAGTGGGTAACACTGCTCTGTTGTATTACCTACAGGCATTGTCTCAGCGGAGACACAGAGTTCCTCACCGCGGGTCACTTTCTGTGGGATGATATCCCAACGTGGCTGTGGTGTGAAAAAATTATCACAGTTAAAAAATATTTCAGTGGATTTGCCTTACCTATTTTGGGAAGGGAAGGAAGATGCATAGATTTAGAATAATTTACTGTATTAAACAGGTCTAGAAGAGTTTAGAAATTATGACAGTTTACCTATGTAAACACAAATAGAGTATGTTGAGAGAAGACAAAAAATTTACAGGCTGGGAGCATGCAGTTGATTGGTTGAGTATTGCCCAGTATACATAAGATTCCATGTTCAATCCCTAGCACTGAAAAATATATAAATATATCCACCCCAAAGGGCATTTTTATTCTTATCTGCCAATCTGAAACAAAAGCATTATTTTTAATTATGTAAGTAGTAGAAAAATGAATGTGTAGGTGAACAGTGATTTAAAAATAGCTCTGTGTTAATATCAAGGAAAATCAATTCAATTTTTTTCATGAAAGTAATAAGCAGCAATGCGGAGGAAAGTGGCACCCACTAAGACAGAGAAGGTCTGGGCCTAAGGCTAAGTGGTTGTTATATCAATCACTTTAGTGATGCATTTTCTATGACAGTCAACTATAAGTAATAATAACTACCTAGTAATATGGAAGAGCTTTTGAAGTCCTTACAAATTTTCCCAAGTGAAAAAGCATACGAACTTCTTGGTAGTTATGTTAGTTGCTTTTCTTGTTACTGAGACAAGATACCCAACACTCAAAGTAAAAAGTAACTACAGTTGTGCTATCCTGGGCTACATCAGCTCACAGTTTGTGGAGATTTCAGTCCATAGCTGGCTGGCTACAAGGCAGGGCAGCATAGCAGAAAAGCATCAGAGTTCAAGTGTGGCTGGCAGAAGGCAGCAAGCAACAAGTAGCAACGCAGCAGCAAACCAGCTTTATATCTGTCCCTTTGTATCCCACCCAAGCTACCTGCCTTTAGCATGGTACCACTCAGAACCAGGCTAAAGCAACTCATGGACTAATCCACACACCCTAATGCCAGACTCACACCCTGAACCCACCCCCACACACCCTAGGTCTACCCATTTATGAAAAGCTCAACTATGTCATAGCACATAAGGCTTTGGGGGATATGCAGATCCAGTTACAGTAATATGCAATTATAACTCTGTCAGCAAAACATTTCTAAACTTACCTTCCTTCCCTGCCTTCTGGAGAAGCTGAATATTGTGTGGCGAGGAGAGGACTGTGAGCACTGCCAATAGATAAGGAATGATGGAAGGATTGAGATATATTTACTATTCATAAAGAATATGGGTATTAAGTACAGATTTAATGTATCTACTACAGTCTAAATATACACAATATATGCTATATATCACATATACATGAGACGCTCAGCACTGAGAATGCCCTGAATATAAATGAAGTGTGTGAAAAACTCTCCATTCCTGAGATTCTACTCTATCCACCTATTGGTGACATCCATTAGGGTCCAATGTGTCTTCAGCTCAAGAACAAAAATAAAATCACAGTGTTAATTAAATTAGGGCTGTGCCCAACTATACTTCTCCCTTTGTTGCTATGGTGTAGCAAGCGTCTCTTGCTCTTGGATCTGGGATGTCTTCTGTACACAGAAGCCTTTACTTGAAACTTTAGTGAGTTGCTCATAAAAATGTCAGGAATGGGAAAGACAAAATAGTAGTGACAGGCAAAACATAGGAATATAATTCCAGATTTAGCTGGTGTGGCTAGCACACGGTCCTTTCAATTCACCAGTGCCTAAGCACCGCTGCTTACATACCTGTTTCCTATTGCTCATCCCCGTGTGCTTTAAATTGCTTTTAATATACAATGTGATTTAAGAATTTCTGTTTATTCTGGGAGCATTTATGCTCTGACCTCTAGGATTGTTTCCATGGTACTCGTAAAAGGTGAAAATTTATATGATCTGAAGAGAAAACAGAATATTTTTTGTATGGTGCTTGTACACTACCATTTCTCTCAGATAATGTGGCATCTTACAATTTCTCATGAGGTTGTCCAGCTTTCATTCAAGGTTTATAACAAAATATTTATTAGTTTCCTTGGGTAATGTCTGTCTTCTTTGACAGACTGTAAATAGCAGAAAGTCATGTAATATATCTTCACTGCCTTCTAGAATTCCCAGTACATTCTAAGCCAGAGGTAGTGAACCTATGGCACACTGTTCGTTATCACTGAAAGCCCTAAAGGTTTCACCCTCTCCATTCTAGGTATTCAATAAGTATTGGTTGACCACATGGATGAATACAAAGAACCAAGCACTGGCTTTCTTCATTGTCTTGAAATAGTGTAAGGTTAAAGAAGATTTGGGAAAATACTCTGAGGAATTCCTAATATAACCAAATACCTAAACCTGGGTAATTTTCTGAAAAAAAGGCATTCATATAACCCTGTTTTAGAAGCTGAAATGTCAAGATTGGGATGCTCCATTGACATAGTCTCTGGTTAGAGCCCAGTGTCAGGGGTATCATGGTAAAACTGTTGTGGGAAAAAGAGGCTATATCACAGAGAGAAATTCGAGGGTCTGACTTGAGCTTGTCTCTCAGCTCACTTTTAGGGGAGTCACTCTCTAGGAGGCACCTCAGCCTTCTGATTGCGGGGACTCCAGTTACCTAAGGAACTCTTACTAGGCCTGACCTCTTAAAGGTTCCATAATACTGTCATACTGAGAACAGCAAGCCCGCCTTCTTTCTGTCACTTTCTATTGCATCCAAGCTCATAACCTATCAGTTGTTCCCACTCATATCCAGAGTGAGGCTTGCATTATCCACTCCTAGACATATGCTAAACCAATTTAGTAATCTTGTACCCTTAATCCCAGTTTTATACATTCAATATCCAGCTGCCTCCCAAAAGCCCCACCAGTGAACACATGAGGCTTCTGGGACACGTCTAGATTTAAACCATAACAGTATTAAATTTTCTAAGAGATGTGGTTAATATGTTGCTTGTTTCTTCAGTGGTTTCTTTACTGTTACCTTAAGCTGTGCTTTGGGTTCTTACTGAGCCAGGAGCTATCTCTCGCTAGTTCTTTGTGAAGTATTTTAGCCTGGTAGTGGATGGACACTGTGAATATTTGCTAATACTTTGCAATCTCAGTCTCAGACACACTTCATGTCTGAAGGTCTCCTGTACATTCTTTTTTAGCCCACTGCTCCCACGGCTCTGAGTAAGGAGCCATTGTTGATCCTCCCCTAGATTTAGAGGGAATTTGCCTGTTCCCTTCACAGTTGCAGTGCTGTCTCATGGGTACTTTCAGCTTTGCAGTGTTTAGTGCCCTCCCATTCTGGTTTGTGTTCTATTTGGGTTCCAGGCTAATTTCTTTTCAGTCCTAGAGCCACTGGTCCTGATTTATAATACTCTCATGCTTTTCTGGGAATTATAGCAGAAAAAGAGCCAGGAAGCTGGTCCCCTCTCTTCCCACATATGCAGCACACAGTGAATTTACCATCTCTTGCCAGGGCTCAGCGTCTGGCCTCCATCAAATTGTCCACAACAGAGGCAGATGCTTCAGGCTTGTGCATAGTTGCATACTTTTGGGTAAGCCAACATTTTTGTCTTCTCTACCCCTGTGGGCACAAGGCAGTCTTATCTGGAGACAGTTCCTTGTTTCTAAGTTTAGTATGTTTAAGGATTCAAGAAAAGTTATGAATTTGCAGTATGCATGATATTTTCCTGAAAGTTTAGAAGCAGTTTTCTTTTTTATTCCAGCTTGCTTTATTACTTAGAGGAAAGCAAAAGTCATTGCCCTCATCATTTCTCTCTAGACATGTTTCTGAAAGATATTTTATAGCACAAAAACTAGCTAGGAGAGAAGTTTGAACTAATAAGCTACTCCTTATTTTTTTCTAGGTAGTTATGACTACTAAACCTCTTGGCTGACAATGAAGTTCATAATTTGGCCTTACATGGGTCCTGAGCTGCCAGAGGCATTGGATGAGTTGGTCCACATTTGGCAAGCACAATAGTTCTCCTCTGGACCCTGCTTGTTACATCAGCTGTCTGGAGACACCAGTCACTGTGGCCCAAGATCTGCTATCATCGTAGTCCACTGCTGAGCCCCTAGAGAGCCTGGTATGCTCCATCAACTTCCTGCGGACATTAGAACAGGTAGCCCATGATCCTGCCACAACTCTAGTCCATGTCTGGGTCCTGTATATACCTACAGCTGCCTGAGGACACTGGACCAGGTGGTCCACAATCCACTGCCATTGCAGCTCTCATTTGAAATCTGTGAGAACTGGGTACACTTCACCACTGCCTGATGACCCTAGATTGAGTAGCCCATCTCTGCAGCCACTTAGGGTCAAGTCTGAACCCCAGGAAACCTAGGGATGCTAGGGACCCTCAGTGAGCTGCCAGGAAAGAGTGAAACTGAGCACTCGGTCTCTGGCAACAAAAATTGCTAGACAAAGGGCTAAAATGCAATTTTAGAACTCCACCCTACCCAGAACAAGTCCAGAAGACATTGACATAAAAGAACTTGGTAATCACACAGCTAAAATCTCCTAAATGATTGCAATGGAAGTAAGGAAACATCTTTATCAGGCCATAGAAGAAATCAGGTCAGAAATAGTCTCTCAGGTAAAAAATAAAATGACAACAATAATGAAAGAATTGCTCAGCACGTCTAAGAACATGTATAAAACAATAAACAAGCATAGGAAAATTATGGAAATGTTAAACGAACAATATACAAAAGTACTAGAATGAATGAAACAGATTCAAAGACCTATCCAGGAAATCAAAACCTCCATCAAATTCTGGCAAAAGCACTTGAAAGAAGTCAAGGATAGAATTTCTGATTTTGAAGACAGCATTGCTGCTAACAATCATGAAAGGAACAATCTCTGAAAATTAACCAGGAACCAGGAAATATCAATTCAACAGCTGCAAGACAATGCAAAGAGAAACAATGTAAGATGAATATGTGTAAATGAAACATCAAGAGGCAACACTGATGACCTTAAAAGAGTATTTGAAGTGGTAATAGAAAATTTCCCAAGCATGGGAAAAGAATCTGACACACAGTAAGTGAGGCATATAGAGCTCCAACTAGCCAGAACCAAAATAAAACTATACCCAGACATATAATTTTCAAGATCCCAGAAATCCAGCAAAAGGATAGAATATGAAAAGCCATTAGAAAAAAGAAACAGATCACGTTCTAAAGGAAAGCCCATCAGAATTGTGGCAGACTTTTCAATACAAATAATGTAACGCAGTTGAGAAGACCTAGGAGTGAAGCATTCCAGGTCCTGGGACAAAACAGCTTCCAATCCAGGTTGATGTACCCTGCAAAGGTATCTTTCAAATTAAATAGAGAAATAAAATATTTCCATGACAAAGAACAACTGGAGAACTTCATGACCACCAAACTAACCCTACAAAGAGTATTAAAAGATATTTTAGAAAGGGATAAAAATGATCATAATTCCAAGAACAACAATATAAAGGAACTAGCAAGTGAAGCAATAAATTAAAAAGGGAGGAAAAGTAGGAAACCAACAGCAAGTAAACAGCATGACAAAAATAAGCCAACGTATATCATTTATAAATATTACTGTAATGGCCTGGATTCACCAATCAAAAGAAAGAGACTGGCAGAGTGGATCAAGAAACAAAATCCAACAATATATCATATACAGAAAACACATTTACCTCAAAAGGAAATTCATAGACTGAAAGTCAAAAGATGAAAAACAATGCTACATGCAACAAGAACCCAGACAAAGGCAAGTATATCTATTCTATTTGCCAACTATGTGAACTTCAAACCAAGAGCAATCAAAAGAGATAAGGAAGGTTACTACATACGTCTTAGGGGAAAACTTCAAGAGGAAGAGGTAACAGTCATAAATATGTATGCACCAAATATGTGCACACCCAACTAAATAGACATAAAAAAAACTAGATAACTAATAATGCTATTGGGCTAGGGAACCTAACACCCCACTGACACAAAGAGATAGGCCAACTAGACAAAAAATCAGCAAAGAAATAACAGATCTGAACCTAATCAGCAAACAAGTGGAGTAGTAGATGTTTACAAAGTATTCTTCCCCACAACATCAGAATACACTTTCTTCTCAGCTGCACATGGGACAATCTCTAAAAAAGACCACTTGGAATCCCATAGAATATGCTTAACTAAATGCAAAAGAATTGAAATTATTATTATCTGACCGTAGTGCAATGAAATTGGAAAATAATGACAAAAGGAACCACAAAACTCCAAAAACACATAAAAATTAAATAACAACCTCCTGAACAACCAACAGGTCACAGATGAAATTAAAGAATAAATTAAACAGTAGCTACAAATAAATGAAAACATAAACACAACTTACTGGACCCTGTGGGATGCACTGAAAGTAGTCCTCAGAGGTATATTTATAGCAGTAGACTCATACATCTAGAAAACAGAAAGAGGAAAAAAAGTAGCCTAATGCTGCACTTAAAACTTTTAGCAAAAGAGGAACAAGTCAAACACAGCCCAAAGAAGGGAGGAAATTATAAAGATTAGGGAAGAAATTAATGTAATAGAGACGAAAAAAACACTACAAAAATTAATGAATCAAAGAAGTTGGTTCTTTGAAAGAATAAATAAAATTGATAAATTCCTAGCCAATCTTATCAAGAAAAAAGAAAAGAAAAAACTAAAATTCATGCAATAAGGAATGAAAAGGGTGAAATCACTACAGATCATATAGATATTTACAACATCACCAATACTTGCTTTTCAAATCTTTACTCCCACCGGATAGACAACTCAGAAGAAATGGATAAATTCCTAGGTATATATGAATCACCAAAGTTGAATCAAGAAGATATAAAAATCCTGAATAATGCCATATCAATTCATGAGATTAAAAACATGATTAAAAATTTACCAACAAAGAAAAGCCCAGGTCCTGATGGATTCACAGTGGAATTCTGAAAGAAATTCAGAGATCATTTAATGCCAACACTCCTCAAACTCTTCAATGAAGTTGACAAGGAAGCAATACTCTTTAACTCATTTCTGGAGCCAAGTAATATACTGACGCCAAAAGCAGAGAAAGATCCAACAAAGAGGAGAACTACAGGTCAGTCTCCCTAATGAACACTGATGTAGAGATATGCAGTAAAATACTAGCAACCAGAATTCAGCAAATCATTGAGAAGATTATACACCATGACCAAGTAGAATTCATCCCAGGGATGCACAGATGGTTCAATATATGCAAATCAATTAATGTTATACACCATATCAATAGAACCAAAGACAAAAACATATCATCATCTCAATAGAGGCCAGAAAAGCTTTTGACAAAGTCCAAAACTCATTCATGATAAAAACTCTACAGAAAATAGGAGTAGATTGTCTTTATCTAAATTGGTCAAAGCCTTCTATGACAAACCAACAGCCAACATCGTACTAAATGGACAAAAACTGAAAGATTTCACTTTAAAATCAGGAACAAGACAGGGATGTCCACTGTCATCACTCCTATAATTCAGGAATCATTAGCCAAAGAATTAGACAAGACCAAGAAATAAAAGGAATAAACACAGAAAAGGAACAACTGTACTTATCATACTCACAGATCACATGATACTTTCCATGGGAGACCCCAAAATCTCCACCAAAAGACTACTAGAACTAATAAACAAATTCAGTAGTGTAGCTGGATACAAAATCAATAGTATTCCTATATACAAATAACAAACACATTAGAGAGAAATTTAGGAAACCATACCTTTCACTATAGCATCCAAATAATTGAAATATTTAAGAATCAATTTAACAAAACCAGTAAAAGATATATACAGTGAAAACTACAGTACTCTTAAAAAAGAGATCAAGGAAATTTCAGAAAATGGAAAGATACTCCTTGTTCATGGGTCGGAAGAACCAACATCATAAAAATGACCATACTCCCAAAATTTCTGTATAGATTCAGTATAATCCCAATTAAAATACTGTTAGCATGTTTCACAGATCTAGAGAAAACATTCCTAAAATTCATCTGGAATCAGAAAAGATGCAGAAGAGCAAAAGCAATCCTGAGCAAGGCAGGTGGAATCACAATTCCTGGCTTGAAATTAGAGTTACTGTTATAAAATTGGCATGGTATTAGCCAAACAGACCTGAGGATCAAGGAAACAAACTGAAAGGTGCAGTTGCAACTGCAAACACACTCAGCCACCTTATTTTTGACAAAGCAGCTAAACACTGGAAGAAGATAGCTCTTCAATAAGTGGCGCTGGAAAAACTGGCTTTCCTCATGCTAAAGACTGAAACTAGACCCACGTCTATCATTATGCACCGAAATAAAGTCAAAATTGCTTAAAGATCTAAATATTAAAACAGAAACACTAAATCTACTGGAAGAGAAAGTAGGTACAGATCTTGAAGACATAGAAATAGGCAGAGAGTGCCTGAACATAAACCAATCTACATAGTATATTCTTCAAAGAATCAACAACTGGGATCTCATCTTATTGAAAAGATTACACATATCTAAAAAAAAAAAAAAAAAAAAAAAAAAAAAAAAAAAAAAAAAAAAAAAAAAAAAAAAAAAAAAAAAAAAAAAAAAAAAAAAAAGACCAGCAAAGTAAAAAGAAAACCCACAAATAGAAAAAAAATTTAGCTACCTGCACCTCAGACAAAGGACATCTATCTCAAACATATAAAGAGGTAAAAAAAAATCAGGCCTCCGAAATTCAAAGACCCAATCCTAAAATGGGCATCTGAGATGAATACATACTTCTCAGATAAAGAAATACAAATGACAAATAAATACATGAAAAATTACTGAACATCATTTGTCATTTTAGAAATGCAAAGTAAAACAACACTGAGATTACACCTCATCACAGAAAGAAGGGCTATCATCAAGAAAACAACCAATAACAAATGCTGGCAAGCCTGTGAAGAAGTAGGAACTCTTCTCCACTGCTGGTGGGAATGCAGACTGGTGAAACCACTGTGGAAATCAGTTTGGAGATTCCTCAGCAAACTAGGTCTAGAGGTCCCATTCAACCCAGCTGTTCTCCTTCTGGGTATTTCCCCAGAAGATCTGAAAACATCATATCACAGCAACATATGTGCACCCATGTTTATAGAAGTGCATTTTTGATAGTAAATTGTGGAAGCAACCCAAAAGTCCATCCATTGAGGAATGGATAAAAAAATTGTGGCATTTTTATATAATAGGATATTACTCAGCTGTAAAGAAAGATAAAATCGAGGCTTTTATAGGTAAATGGTCACAACTAGAGACCATACTCATAAGTAAAAGAAATCAGACCTATATGTGCAAGCAACGTACTGTCTCACTACTATAAGAATGTGAAACAGTGAATAAAAATTAGGTAAGATAGACATTGTGAAATGAAAGGAAACTGCTCAGAAGTAAAAAGCAACTGGGATGAGGGAAAAGAGAAAAGAAAGAAGGGGAAAACTATGTATATATGTACATACAGGATAGCTAACATAGTTGTACTACTGACTTCATTGAAAAAAAGTTAACGATTCATTATTTGATCAGTCTTGCATGTATATACTTGTTTTCCTGAGTAACCACTTCGATGTTATCAATATGTAGTACAACAATCATTGTTAATTTCCTGTCACCTTGTCTGTAATTCAGTATTACTTGTATTGTTCTTGTGCTATTTTATAAGTAGATGTCTGTTTGTTAATGTTTTCATTATTTTAGTTTTAAAATTAAAAATGTAAAAAAATAAAAACATGTATTTTTATAATGGAATATGTCTCATCTGTAAAGAAAGATCAGTTCCTGGCTTTTATAGGTAAACAGTTGCCACTAGAGACCATACTCATAAGTGAAATAAATAAGGCTCACGTGTGTAAACATTATATCGTCTCCCTAGTATAAGTACCTGAAAGAGTAAATTAAATCTAAATGGTACAATAGATAGTGAAAAAGGGAAAGAACCTACTCAAAAGGACATAATGACTGGGTTGAGTGACAGGAGAAAATAAAGAGAAAAGGGGAATACACACACACACACACACACACACACACACACACACACACACACATACACACAATGGCTGAGAGAATTGGCCGACTAATTGACTAATTTCTATTGCTTCCTTGAAAGGAATAGTTGGTATTTAATTGCTTGATCATTCTTGCATGTCGGTATTTGTTTATCTGAGTAACCAATGTGAAGATAACAGTATGTAATGCAACAATCATTGTTAATTTCTTTTCACCTTGTCTGAAATTCTATATTGTTTATATTGTTTTTATGTTGTTTCATTTATATCTGTGTGTTTGTTACTATGTTTTGGTTCTTTTATCTCTAAAAATAAAATAATATAAGAATAAAAAAATTTTAAAGACTACCATATCTCAAGTCAGAACACTTTGGATTCATTTCACCCTGATACTTTCTCTTTTGGACTCTTGAGAAAGTTAGGGTCTGGGGCTATCATCTGTACATTGTTTACAAGGTTGTAAACCTCACACTCCTGTATAGCTTTCACTTGTGACACTCAGATCAGGGACCTTTGCAAGGATCAAGCAAATAATATGGAGAGGACCTTTGGATTTATCAGCTGTACAGACCGTTCTGACCAGCGACTTATACCTGAAATAAATAGTGCTTATGAATGTGAATAACAAATGTGGGGGAGTATAAAGTAAGTGCTAATTTTGTTGATAGTTGTTTGAGCTTTTTAATTGAAGAGAATCTAGAATCAGAAATTCATAAATAGAAACACAACCCTGCAGATTTGGGGTGACTGTGGAAATCTCTGAGAGTTCGAATCAGGAAGAGGATGAAAGTAGATACGAGGTTGGTGTAGGATTTCTAAAATGGATGGAATTTGGAATAAGAGAGTGAGCTGAAAGATAGTTCTACTGCTTCTGGACTAGGTAGGCTTGTGCAAATTATTTCTTCTATGTTTATGCAGATTAAATCCTTCTGGGTTCAGAATTCTCATTTAATAGCTACTACCTTTTTCATCAACTCCTTCAGTTTCAACACTGAAGTCTTAGCTATACATCCTGCTTTTCTTTCATTGCTTCTTCAACCCAACATTAAGATTGAGAGCTCTGCCTTGTTCATCTCTTCAGAACTGAGCACAGTCATACCAATTACAGCATAAGCATTTAAGTATTTTAATGTATAGAGAAAGAAAACAAAAATAAAGACAAAGACTCTGTAGACTGATTCATATCCAATGACCTGTTCACTCTCATAATTTGGGCCGTCATGTGCAAGACAAATGCAGCGTGTTATGTAAAATCTGTGGATAAGGAGCAGTGTAATGAGTTGGGGTATGCCAAGATAATAAAATACTAAATTAATATGGGGATTCACCACACTGGCGCACTTTCAAACCAGGGAGATGACACTTGTATACATAATACTCTTGATAGGGGCCTAAGAAAAGAGAACAGATAGGATTATTAAGAGTGTGACACTGAGGCTGACAGTCCCTGCTGTATGCTAGATGAGGTCGGGCACATTCAGGCTGGTATGGCCATAGACTATGCTCCGAAATAGGCAAATGCACAAACTATCACTTTGTACTGGCTCTTCATGTGATATTTCTGATGATAAAGGTGATAAAAGATTGGTAGGCTAAACAGCAGTACAGCACAAGCTATGTGCTAGAAAATTTAACGCTATCTTTTTCCTAAAATAACATTAGGCCAATCTTTCTGCCAAGTAGTTTGCTTTTAAAACTCTGTGATTTGCCATGTGTCAAACTCCCACCTGAGCAAAAGCAGAGCTCAACAAAGTGCCAGTGTTCCTTCAAGCGATATCCCCTTCCCCCATCACCATCAAAATATTTATGCAAAATTTTCCATGTGATTAGATCTGAATTAAAGATCTCTTACAGGTACCCTTAAAAAGCCTGTCACATTAAAAAGTAAATGTACTCATCTTAAATTTAACCACTCCACTAATTAATATTCCATTACTCACTCCTGTCATGAACCATACATAAATGCTTCTGAAATCCTTCAGTTCTTGCTTAAATGAGTTTTGGAGCTTTTGTTAGCAAAATAACTATGTCTTGACATTGTAACTTTTAATACAGATTAATTGTGGAACTTCAGTGTGGTAGGATAGCTCTGAGACAGTTTGTGCCCAGAGATGGACTTAAGTCCTATGTTTATTCACATTCACCTAGTGTCTTTCTACACTAGTTGTGTCAAAGCCCATTGGGGGAAAAGTGGATAATTCACAGGAAACTGAGTTTTGATTTCAACATGAAGAAGTTTTGTGAACTTCATCATCTTGGCTCCCCTATACCACATAATTTTTCAAATATACAAAATAAGGAGTTGAGATAAAGATCCTTTCCAGTAAACCTATCAGTAATTTTAACTTTTCCATATTAAAAATGGTTTCCCATGAATGTTTAGAGCATAATGCTTACAAAACATGTGTTAAGGAACATGTGTGGGTTCATGTGCTTAATATTGTGTAACAAGTCTGTACTGCTTTGTTCCTGATTTAGGGCAATGGTGGCAAACGTATGGCACAAGAACTGTACTGGGATGTTTGTGTCATTGAAAGCCCTAAAAGGTTCACTGTCACTGATTTAGAGCCTCACCTGATTGATTGATTGATTGATTACTGACTTAAGAGAGAAAGGATCTATGATGAATAAGGAGAAAGCTATAAAAGCTTCAACCTTAAAAGCCCACCCAGATTCCTACATCTGTGTACACTATTTCTATTCTTTATTTAACACCATTTGAATGAAATATTTCATTGTTATACCCCTGACTGTCCTTTTGTCACAAATACACACTAGATTTTCTAGATATAAAAACAAGTTTCTCTGTTCAATAAGACTTAGTAAGATTCTACTAGCCTGTCTCTTGGGCAAAGAAAATGTCTTTTTCTTCAGATAATTTCAGTTGTATGAAGGTAAATTGAAGTACCATTTTAAAATGTAAAATTAGTTTTAGTGCATACAATATTAATGGTGATCTCCTTTGTGACTCCCAACACTTGAAAGATTAGAGATCATTCCTTCCAATGAAAAATCTCATTTTTTTTTTTTTTTTTTTGCGGTACTGGGGATCGAACTCAGGACCCTGCGCTTGCTAGGCAAGCGCTTATTCCACTGAGCTATATCCCCAGCCCCGAAAAATCTCATTTTTAATTTGTGGGACAAGAATATTTATGTATATTTTGATCTCTATATGTGAAATTGAGCATCAGAAAAAAGTTGATAAATACAATATGAAGTTTAATGATTTTTGCACTTTTCAAAGTATGCTCATATACTTAATTGCTCATAGTATTTGTTAACTTTAAAGTAAAATATAAAATTATATGGATATATTTTGCAATTTTCTATTACATAAACATTTATAATAATCACCTAAAGAACATTATTTTAACAGAAGCTTTCCCTGCATCTCCTCCCAGTGAATTCCCATATTTTAAAGATGACTTCTATTGAGGCTTACACAGTGTGCATTAGTTTTCTTTTTGTTTCTTTTACTAAAGATTATTCCATTATGATTTATCAAACATGTTGTGGATAGCAAAATTTTCATTTTTATTGGTGTGTTAAATTAACAAACAAAAGTTTTCCATTCTACCATTGATAAATAGCTACATTGTTGCCAGTGGTATTATGAATAATATTAACATTGGGCCAGGGATATAGCTCAGTGGCATAAGCACTTGCCTGGCAAGCCTGAGGTCACAAGTTCAATTCCCAGTACCAAAAGCAAAACAAAACAAAAAAGAATAATGTTAACATCAATACTCATGTAGGCAACTTACATGAAACAGGAATGGGTTCCACATATGGTAGTAAATTCATGTAAGTTTAGTGCTAGTAGTTACTGATCAAAGTTTGCCAGGGTGTCAACTGTAATACAAAGATCTGCAGTCTTACTTCCACAATTAATTTTGCAATACCATTTCTAAAACTAATTTCTTTTTGTTTTCCAAAGCTAATTTCTAGTCATTATCAGTAGTTTAAAAAAGTTTTCACTGTGAATATATGTGCCCATTTTTCCTTAATTATAATTTCCCTAATGTAAGTAATGAGTATTTTTATATTTCTTACTTATGATCTTATCTTTTCAATTTCTAAATTATGCTGATTTTCAATTCTAAAATTTCCAGAATATTACCTTCTTTTTCCCAGTGAAATTGTCTTTTGCAATGAAGTTTTTGGGTTTTTTTTTTTTTTTTGTCTTTGGGAGGCAGGGTTTCTCTATACATTTCAGGCTAGCCTTGAACTCACTTTGTAGCCTAGGCTGGCCTCAAACTCCCAGCAATTCTCCCTCCTCCCAGATATTATAGGGATTATAGGTGTGTACTACTTATACCTGGCCTCAACTAACATAGTAAAAAGAATTATTTTAAAGTTATTAGAATTATTTAAAATTATTTTAAAGTTTCTTTATACATTTAATATTAAGATCACCCCTAGGTCTACTTTATCTTTTTTTAATTAAATGAAATAAAATTTTATGTTTTAATCTTATTAATTTTATTTTTTAAATTTTATTTTTAGACAGTAAAGAACCAAAACATTAACAAACACACAGACATAAGTGAAACTACATAAGCAACATAAAAACAATATAGAATTTCAGACAAAGTAGAAACCCTTCATTTTCTTTAACTGATATTTTGGTCATTTGGGTGCTGGAATAGGTATCAATTTTTCACTAGATACTAGATTTTCCGTGCTGTGGGCAATGCCACTTTTCTCACGGGAAGGTTTCATTTTACTCTGGCAGGTACACAGTGTATAGCTCAGTCCTCTTATAATAGTCATAGCTTTCTTCCTGGTTCTAATGCTTGCTCTATCTGATTTACGTTGGGAAATTCCAAGATCTTGTTAAATATTTTAACTGATACATGAAATATAAAGATCACACTAATGAATGAGTTACCATTTAATGTTATATGGATCCACTGGGTAATTTTTTTTTAATTTTTAAAGATAAACGATGAAAACTCATTAATAAACAAACAGACACTTGAAACAAAACAACACCCAAACAATAGCAGCCATGCAGAGTTTCAGACAAGGTGAGAGGAAGTTAACAATAGTTATTGTATTACACATTGTTATCTCCAGACTGGTTATTTCCACTGATTAAATTTAAATCAAGCATTAACTGTTCCTTTCAATAAACCACAGACATCAGCAATGCACCTATCCCAGCTATCTTTGTATATACACATAAATTATTTTTCATTTTAAAGAGAAAGAAGAAACAAAATAACGAAATAATTACATAAAACAGCCTAGAAAACAATAAAAATTATATAAAATTTCAAAACACGGGGATAGGATATTAACAGTGGCTGTAATATTACATAATGTTATCTTCAGAGTGGTTGCACAGATACCCAGATACAGGCATGTAAGACTGATCAAACAATTGCACATTAACTGTTCCTTTCAAGAAACCAACAGATCTTAGTAGTACAATTATCCTAGCGGTCCTGTGTACACATAGACATATTTTTTCCTCTTCTTTCTTTCTTTTTCTCTCCACTTCTTCATCCCAGTTGCTCCTTCCTGTTTGAGCAATTTCTTTTTCTTTCCATAATATCTACTGTGCCCTTCAGATTTTATTTACTCTTTCTGGTTCTTATAATTGGGAAAAAAATTAAAAATAAAACAAAAAGTTATCTGTGTTAGAAATTTGAATCAAAACACTTTCTTCTTAGTATTTGAACTACACAGCACATTATTGTTACTTACGGTTAACCTCCTGTGCAGTAACACATCAGAACAACTTACCATGATCTCACTGTGAATGTAGTCATAGAACAAGTTTTTCCCATCTGTCACCCTTACTCCCTCAGCTGCTGATAAATAGCATTCCTAGACATGCACACATTCACAGGACAGAAACATGAAGAAGCAGAAAACCTATACAAATAACAACAAATGAGCCTGAATCAGCAAGAAAAGGTCTGTCATCCAAGAAAAGCCCAGGACTAGATGGCCCCACGGCCAACTTCTATTAAGTATTTAAGAAAAAAATTTCATCTCTGAATCAGTATCTAAAAAAAAAAAAAAGGAAGAAAAGAAAAGATGGCGGAATAAACATATTTACAAACAGAAAACATGTTTGGAAAAACACGATCACCATTTATTTAAAACAAAGCAAAACCCCAGCTGGGCACAGTAATCAGTGGCTATGCAATCCCCTTGACACGTGGGAGATGGTTATTATTCAATATGATGTACATTTGGAACTTTTTCATTCTCTATTTTTTTTTATGAATACCTAGGCAGTGAAAACTGTTATGTTAATACATACATAGACATGACATACACAAAACATACCAAAATACTATTATTTCAAACTACTAAGAATAGGAGAGCTCAGTTATTTTCACGCTATAACTTTAAGAGCATTACACCGAAACAAACAAGTTAAAGGACATTTTCTAATATACCAGAAATATACCAAAGTATACATGTAAGCTTTGGAATTACTGAGGTTAGACTAATGCAAGTGCTGGTTAATACACAAGTTTAAGGTTCTGCAGGAAAAAAATTATCTTTGGTGTCTGCATCAGGCTAATATTATTAACATTTGGATTTTGCTTTGGGATAGAGCTTGATGACCCTAGAACTAAATACCCCCCTGCCCCAATCAACTGAGATTAAAAAGATCCGTGTAAATTTCCTTCATTTGCAATCTACCCGACCCCCAAGTTCAAAAGTCACAGGCATCTACCTAGCACAAAAGGTTGTGAAATACAATGCATAGCTGCACAGTGGTGCTGCATAAAGGAAACAAAACTACAATAAAGAGAAATGAAAAGTTTGATAATCATTCTGCCTTTTCCCACAGAACAGGAGAGCCCCTTCTAAGCAGTTCAGGTAAAGGAAAAGAGAAAGAGGCTCAGAAGGGCCTCTCTGCTCTCCAACCTGCCTCCGAAGGGAAAGCACCCAGCAGAGCATCCAATCCTGCCCCAGTGTCTCCAACTGCCCACTCTGTGGAGTCCTCGGCCAGTCCCTCTGCAGGTGGGCATGCTATTCCATGAGCTCAAAATATGTTCTAAATAAACATATTTGAAGACAGAAAACATGTATCTGTGACCCTGGTTGTTTATGGTGGTGATGGGGTTTTGGCTTTAGTTTTGAGAAGTCGGAAATGCCAATTGGTTTTGTGTTGTGGCCACAAGCTGCCAGGACTAGGTGCACGCACCCAGCTGCCAGAGTTCCCCTGCCTACCCCTGCCATCCCTCTTCTAAGTGCCAGGACACCACTGGCTGGATTGATGCTCAAGAGATCTCTTTCCTTTTGTTTGTTTGTTTGTTTGTTTGTTTTGAGTTTATGCAATCATTAAGAAATCTTTGGTTTTGGCTGGAAAATTTAAAAAACAAAACAAAGAAACCACCCTCCCCTGCTTATAGTTCTGCTAAACTTTAAGGGTGGGAGTTCAAGGTGTTTTTCCAGTATCATCAAGGGACGGCCACAAGGGGAATTAGCCCCTTGGCCTCCCAAAACTTTTTGTTTAATTTTATGTATTTTAAAAATGTAAGTTTGAGTTCTTCTTTGTGGAAACTTAAGATGTGGTGTAAATGATTCTTTAATTGTCCAGCAGCTGTAATGGGAGGCAGTGACAATTTCTAAGTAGTTTATTGGGAGTCCTTTTACATTTCTCCTGGATGACTTTGCAGTCTGGGTGGCTATTGTGTACCCGCACTGTCCCAGAGCACCTTGTGGAGCTACTTCCCCTACTAGGAAGGTTTTGTAAGAATCAGCTGAGAACTGGGATCACTGGACCTTGTTTTCTGCACTCCTTTGGAAACACATTTTCTTGGTTTTTCAAACCTAAAACACAGGTGACTTTACAAGGTGGGGAATTAGCTGATGCGTCCTGAGGCGTGAGGAGGTGCTGGGGTCTATGAGCGGTGCTGTGTCTCTTAAAGTGCACTTTATATGATTCCCCCTCCTGAGGCTGCGTGCGGGGGGGTAGGCTTAGAGAGACTGTAGGTGCCAGTGAATCTGAATGACATGGTAGACTTTGTGTAGATGCATTTGTCTGCTGAAATTTTTTATATATACTAAACTTACTGTAACTGTACAGTTCATTTCTGTTGTAAAACATCATTAATCTGTTTTCCAAGTGTTTTCAAAACAAAGATAAAAATTACAGAAACTATTTTTTAAATTATTCCAAAAAACAATAACAAGAAATTCTTCAAAAGTTCATTGTATGAAGTCAGAATTATCTCATGCCAAAGTACACGACAGAGAAAACTATAGACCAACATCCTTGATTAGCACAGATGTAGAAATTCTTTTTCTTTGTTTGTTTGTTTTTTGGCGGTACTGGGGATCAAACTCAGGACCCTGTGCTTGCTAGGCAGGCACTTATTCCACTGAGCTATATCCCCAGCCCCTCAGAAATTCTTATCATATCATTGGAAAAAAGAATACAATTGCACCTTAACAATACCACTCATGTGATCAAGAGAGGTCCCTCCTAGGCATGCAAGAGCTATTTGGCACACACAGATAAATAGACCTGACAAACCACATCAACAGAATCAAAGTTAAAATAATGTGTTCACCTCAATCAATGTAGAAAACACATTTGATATGAACTCTTTGTGTTAAAAATGTTGAACAAATTAGATACAGTGAGCATGCACCTCAGCACAATACAAGCCATATGCAACAAACCTAGAGCTCACATACTGAATGTGGAAAAGTTAGCATTCCCTCTAAGATCTAGAACAAGAAGAAGATGGCCATTGTGATCACTTTTAGTCAATGATTCTTGAAATTCTAGTCAAAGCCTCAGACAAGAGAAATAAATAAAGGTGTGTCAACTGGAAGAGAGGAAACCAAACTGTCCCTCTTTTCACATAATAGAATGTCATATATAAAAAACCCACAAGATAGTCCCAAGAAAGTATTAGAGCTAATGAATGGATTCAGCAGTTTCAGGATTTAAAATGAACAGACAAAAATATATACTCTTGCTGAATCTCAACATTAAAGTAGCCAAAATATAAATCAAGAAATTGCTATTCATGATGGCCATTAAAAAAACCCCAAAATTTAGGAATAAATTTAAAGAACAAAGTGAAATTTCTCTACAGTGAAAAATTATTAAATATGCATGGGAGAAATCACAGAGAACACACAGATGCACACACACAAAGTGGATAATCCTCCTTTGTTGTTGGATTTGGACAAGCCTATTAAAGCTCTAAAGTAATTTACAGGTTTAATGCAATCCCTGTCACCACACCAATGGTATTCTTTCAGAACTGGTAAAAGGATGCTAAATTTTGTATGGATGCACAAAATGCCCTAAACAGCCTAAGCAATCTCGAACAAAAGTAACAAAACAGGAAGCAGCGCACTACCTCAAACTCTACTGCAGAACTGGAGTAATAAAACATCACGGTGCTAACATGCAGCAAGACCCAGAATAGGAAGCATAGACGTAAACCCGCACATCTTTAGGGATTACAGTTTCGATCGCAAGTGCACCCTACCTCAGCCCAATCACCCGTCTTCAGGCTGCCGTGGCTTCTCTTATGGTTTCTGTCTAGATGATCCCCCAGAACCGCATAGTCTGGTGGACTGAACCATGGGGGTATGAGGATGTGATATTTGGAGGTAAAGCCTGGCCGGAGGAGATGGCTCATTGTAGACAGCCCAGAAAGGGCCAGCTCTCTCCTTCCTGTCTTTATCACTCTCTTCTTTTTGCTGCTAGGCTATAAGCGAACCTCATCTGCCATGTTCCTCTGCCATACCTCCCTGCCTTCCAGCCAGGTAACAGAGAATGTATTGAAACCTCTACAAATGGGGAGCCAAAATATACCTCTCCTCCTTTAAGTGATTGGGTATTGCATCTCAGTGAAGAGAAAGAACCTAAGACAACTTCCATTTCTCCATATAATTTGGAGCATAGATATTCCCAGGCAAAAGAGGAAAACGGTGTTTGTTAGTTCACTATAAACCTTGAAAAGCATTCACTTAAAAGATGACCCTGGTAGCAGATCTTGGAAGATGAATAAAGTCAATTGGAAAGAAGAAAGTGTGAAATGGCTTGTAGCTGGTGGCACAGCAGTTAAAGAGCCACAGTGACATGAAAGAATGTAGGATGTTTAGGGAAAGAGTCTCACCAGATTCCTGCACGGGTGTGACCTTTACCCCTTTTCACAGCGATGTAGTGGTAGAGAGGTGACACAGATGGGAAGGGACAAACTAATAAAAGGCAACTTTTGGCATTCTGCTTTGAAAGTGGTTGCTTGATAATTATTATTACTGCTCTACAAACATAAAAACGTGAGGTCAGGTTACTAAGCAATAATTTTAAGAACTAGACAAACAAAACCACAAGACACACTTTCAGGAGTAACGTCATTCTTCCTATTCAAGGCAATCCTTTGAAACAAATTACATACACAGAATGACTTAAGAAAAGCAGGTTGACTATAGGGTTATGTTTCCCTTTAATCAAAGAGACATGACTCTATATGTCAAGTACACCATGCAAAGACAATGTGAATCCAATGTGTTCTTCTAGCAAACAGTTTTTAATTGATACCCTTTATCCTAACATTTGTATTTTCTTTGCTGTCACTGTCTGTTCTTAGTTAAGAAATATTGTTTAAAAATTTTCATTCTTGGCAATCCATTTTTAGAGGCCCTGGATACTATCTATCCATTAGGATTAAGGCTGTATCACTAAAGGTTTGTGTGCACAGGTGTACTTCTTAATTTCTTCCTACAGCTCTTTGCTGTAGGATGTAATTAGAGAGCACACTTTGACCTCTCCGTAGAACTCCACAGTGGTCCTCCTTGACATAAGAGCCTTACCGTGCTGAAACTTTCTGTTGATAACAGTGAATAAAACACAATGTGACAGGCCGTAGAGAGTGTACACACGCATGCTTTAAGAAGGGTTATATTAGTTTTTCTTACACTTGGGTAGCACACTAAAATCTTGTAAAGGGAAGTATATCTGTGCCTGTATGTGGGCATGTAGGCATGACTGCTAAGTACCCATATGTGCGTATAGAAGATAAACAGTTCATAATAGATATGTAAAACATGCATCCAGAAAAGACTCATTAAAATGGAAATGACAACTCTGTTTTCTGACTATAATAAGCGACGTTGAATTTACTCACTATGTACCCCAAACCTGGGCAACATGCAAAAAATAATAATTTTAGACTTAACATTGGAAAATTTAAAAAAATGATACCTGAAACAGAGGTGAGCTGAAGATTTTCTAGTTCATCATACTCAAGCTGAAGCCTAGGCATTGGGGTACCAAGGAGGTCAGCATTCTCTGCTTAAAGGGACAGTGCAGAGTCCAGGCAGGACAAGGCAGGACAAGGCACATAGAGGTTACAGCAGAAGAGAGATCAGCAAAGGCTCCCCCTTAGCTCTGTAGCTGAGGACTGATTAGAGCATATATGTGAAAAAATTACTAAAGGCGGGAAAGAATCTAAACATTGTAAGGAAAAATTAATTACCATTATTGTTATTGAGGTGAAATTTACACAACATAAATTTAATAATTTTATAGTGAAAAATTCTGTGGCATTTACTACATTCACAATGTTCCACCATCACCACTTCCATCTAGTTGCAAAAATTATCATCACCTTTCAAAAAGACCCTGTGTTAGTTAAGTGCTTTCTGCTGCCTGGTCTCTTTCTCTAGTCCCTGGGAACTACCAATGTATTTCCTGGTGTCTGTATTTTCCTAGTTTGGATATTTCATTTAAATCAAATCTTTAAGATGTGGTCTTTTGTGTCTGGTTTCTTTCAATTACCATAATATTTTTGATGTTCATCCACATTAAAGCATATAGCAATGTTTATTCTTTTTTATTGCTAAATAATATTTCATTGTATAGTATTACTGAGTTTTGCTTATCTATGCATCTGTAGACAGACATCTGGGATGTTTCTACCCAGTGCTCTTGTGAATGTATGTATGTATGTGCTTGTCTTAACATTTTTCAGTGCTTTTCAGTATAGTTAAGAGTAGCATTGTTGTCTCATATGTGAAGTCTATGTTTTACCTATTGAGGTGGCAGCAAATTGATTCTCACAAGGACTGAAGCATTGCCATTCTCACCAGGAACCTATAAGACTTTGATTTGTCCATAATCTCATTAACACTTATTTTCTGCCTTTCTTTTTTAATAACTGTCCTAAGGGCAAGAGGTTGTTCCTCTTATGGTTTTAATTTACATTTCTCTTATAACTACAGATGTAAAAATTTTTTCATGTGTTTTTGTCTATTCATATAACTTCTTTGGAAAAACGTTTCTTAGGAACTTCTGCCAATCTTTGATTGTCTAGTCTTTCTTGTTTTTGAATTGTAAGATATATTTTCTTCTTCCTTTTTAAAGATACATTGGAGAACAGACTCAAGAATGTATGATTTACAAGAGTTCTCAGTTATTGAAGGCTGTGTTTCTGCTTTCTTGCTAATCTCCTTTCATGCACACAAAGTTTTAATGTTAGTGAAGTAAAATTGATCTTTTCTTTTGTTGTTCATACTTTGGCAGTCATATCTAAGAATCCATTGCCAAATCCATTGTGAGGATTTACTCCTATATTTTCTTGTAAGAATTTCATATTGGTATAGCTTGTATTTACATTATTGATCATTGTTATTCAGTTTTTGTAGGGGGAGTGTCAGGGACCACAGATTATAAACTGAGTCTAGAGGATGTTCCAGGTCATCCTTCTCCTGCTCTTTGAGCCAAACTGGAATATGGAAACTCCTCCAGAATGAGGAAACGCCCTGCTTTCTTCTGCTCATGGCTGAAGCCCTATCAGCAGTGACTCCGTGGGCTCACAGGCAAGATAAGACCTGCTGAGGATGACAAGGATGTTCAAAGTAATGTAGTAGCCGTAGTAAAAAGTTTCACCTGGAGAAACTACAATTTCCTTATTTCCCCTTGTCTCATTCTTGTAAGAATGCTTCCTTCCCCTCCCACAGGTCCTGCCTCGCTGCGCATCTAGCACCTCCAGCTGTAATCCCCTCACCGTTTTCCTCAAGTGAATGTGATCAGTCATGACTGAGGTTCTGGTCACCTTGTGGCCTCTTGTTCTGTATGAACAATGGTCATCGCAGATCCCCATCGCATTGCCATTTATCTCTTGCTCTCTTTGCCATACACTGTAACAACTTATAGGAGATTGAGGCCTCAAAAAGACAAAAAAAAGTGGGTCTGCTTTCCCACAAATGACTCAAGTTTATCCTTGTTTATCAGAGAATACTAGTCCATTGTGTATGAATATTACATTTTTATTATCCACTCATCTCTTAGTGGACATACAGGTGGTTTTCAAGATTAAAATATTATGAATTATGCTGCTATAAAAGTAGATATGCATGTATGACTGTACTATGATGACTTTGACTATTTCAAGAAGATACCTTGAAAGGGAATAGCTAGGATGAATGGAATTTCTCGTAGTCATTTCAGTGTTTTGAAGAATCTCCATACTGATTCCCATGATGGTACTAGTTCACCTTCCCACCCACAGTGTACAGGAGTCTTTGTCTCTCCCCACAGCTCTAGTTTGAGTTCTTGATGACAGTCATTCTTTCTGGAGCAAGGTAGAATTTAAATGTAGTTTCAGTTTGCATTTCTTTACTGACCAGAGATTTTGAACATTTTTTTCATGTATTTATTGGTCATTTATATTTCTTTTGAGAAGGGTCTGTCCATTTCAGTTGACCGCTGCTTGACCTGGTTCTTTATTTTAGGTAGTCTATTTTTCTTTTGTTCTTTATATATTAGAGATATTAGTCTTCCATCTGAGGAATGGCTGGCAAATATTTTCCCATTCTGTAGGTTGTCTCTTTTTTCTGATGGTTTTTCCCTTTGCTGTAAAGAAGCTTTTCAATTTGGTATGATTCTTTGTATTGATTCTTGATGCTCTTATATATCTGCAGCTCTGTTTAGAATGTGCTTGCCTATTCCTGTGCTTCCAAAAATTTTAACTATTTTATCTTCCAGTAGATTGTTTCTGTTTTAACATTTGGATCTTTGATCCATTTAGATTTTGGTTTAGTACACGGTAAAATATATGGTTCTAGATTCAATCCTCTCCATGTAAGTAGTCAGTTTTCCCAGCACCATTTACTGAAGAGGTTATCTTTCCTCCAGTGTATGGTTTTGACACCTTTGTCAAAGATCAGATAACTAAATGGCAAGGAAGACTAAATTTAAAGATTGAAGAATCATGCTGGATGTGGTGGTGCATGCCTATAATGTCAGCATTGGGAGACTGAGGCAGAAGGATGACCGTGATTTAGAGACCAGGCTAGGCTACATAGTATGTAAGGCCAGCCCCAGCTACATAGTGAGGCCATCAGGAAGGGGATGGGCCACACCAGTTTCAGCTCCAGCTCTTTTTCCTTCATAGTTAGCACTGCCTCTTCTTCCACAGCCCGGGGCCTCATTGCCAATGGGCTGTGTCTCAGCTGTACTTGCTGACATATGATGGATCGAATGTCAGACTGAAGGAGCATTTGATGTAAGTGATTCCAGAGATAAATCTGCTTCTCAAAGGTCTTGAAAAAACCAGCCCTTTGCTGTACCAGAAATCCTTGCTATATTTTAACTGTTTATTTTTTTCACAAACAAATGTTACATTTTATAAAATCTGTTCTCTGTAGTTTTTGAAATGATCATAGAAGTTGACTTTATTGTTGATGTGGTAAACTTTACTGATTATCCAATGTTGACTAAATCTTTCATTCATGGGACAAACTCCATATTAATTTTAGAATGTTAAAGAATATTTTAAAACCATAGGTAAAACATATGAGATGGCTCAGAAGTATCTTTTTTCCCTCTTTTTAAAGAGAATAAAAACTTAAAAAAGTAAAAACAATACAGATTTTCAAAACAAGATGATAGGGAATTAACAATGGTTGTTATATCGCATATTGTTATCTTCAAAGTAGTAGCTCAGAATACCAGATATAGACATGCAATATTGGTCAAACAGTGAAACATTAACCATTGCTGTCAATAAACCAATAGAAATTAGTAGTACAATAAGTTTAGCTATCTTATGTGTGTGTGTATATACATACATACATTATACATATACACACATACATACATATACATACACATACATACACATACATATATACATATACACATGCATACATACATTATACATACATACATACACTTATACATACATATATATACATATGTACACACATATATTTCCCTTCCTTCTTCCTTTCTTTTCTCCTTTCCCTCATCCCAGTTATTCTTTCATCGTCAGCAGTTTCTTTCCCTTTCACAGTATCTATTGTACCATCAGATTTTATTTACTCTTTGAATTTCTCCTGCTAGGGAAACAATATGATGTTTACACATAGGTCTGATTTATTTCTCTTATGAGTGTGGTCTCTAGTTGCATCCATTTAACTAGAACAGCCTTATGTTTCTTTATAGCTGAGTAATACTCCATTGTATAAAAATGTCACATCTTTTTTCAGGCACTTGGTCTACTTATCGTTTTCTTTTTAGTACCAGGAATCAAATTCAGGACCTTGCACTTGCCAGGCAGGTGCTGTGCTGCTGAGCTATATCCCTTACTCCCAAATTATCACATCTTTTTTTAGCCATTCCTCAGTTGATGGGCATTTGGGTTATTTCCAGGATTTCGCTATGACAAATTGCACTGTTACAAACATGGGTGCACATAAAGCACCATGGCATGATGTTTTCAATCCTTATGGAAAATTCCCCAGAAGGGGAATAGTTGGGTCCCATGGGATCTCTAATCTTAGTTTTTGGAGAAATCTCCACACTGATTTCCACATATTTTCTACGAAACTACAGTCCCTCCAAGAGTGGGGAAGTGTTCATTTTCCCCCACAGTCCCTGCAGCATTTGCTATTGGCTAATTTTTTTTTTAACATAGCTATCCTTTCTGGGGTGAGACGGAATCTCAGAGTTGTTTAATTTGCATTTCTCAAATGACTAGTGAAGTTGAACATTTTTCATATATTTATTATCTATTTATATTCCTTCATCTGAGAAGTATGTATTCATCTTTGATGCCCATTTTCTGATTGATCTTAGAATTTGGAGGGCCTGATTTTTTAAATTATTCATATGTTCTAGATAGAAGTCCTTTATCTGAGGGACAGTTTGCTAAAATATTTTCCCAATTTGTCGGTTTTCTTTTTACTCTGTTGGTGATGTCTTTGATGTACAAAAATTTTTCAAGAAGATGAGATTCCTGTTGTTGATTCTTTAAAGTATTTCCTATGCGGTTTGGTTGTTATTCATGAACTCTCTGTCTGCTTGCCCCTATGTTGAATTCTATCTACTTTATGTTCTAGTATATTTATTGTTTGTGATTTAATATTTAGCTCTTTAATCTCTTTTGACTCTAGATTAGTGCATGATGGTATATATGGTATAGTTTTAGTCTTCAGCATGTGGAAAGCTAGTTTTTCCAGTGCTGTTTGTTAAAGAGGCTATCTTTCTTCTAGTCAAGATGTCTAGCCCCTTTGTCAAAGATAAGGTAACTGAGTGTGTCTGTAGTTGTGTACACATCATCTAATCTGTTCCATTGATTCTCAGATCTGTCTGGGTTTTTTTCACCAGTACCATGCTGATTTTGTCATAGTAGTTTTGTAATATAATTTCATGTCCAGGACTGTGATGCCACCTGCCTTGCCTTTGTTGCCTTGGATTTTTGTTTGTTTGTTTGTTATTTTAGTTCTCTTCTGGATGAACATGAATGTTAGGAATATTTTCTCTAGATCTGTGAAATATAATAATGGTGTCTTGATTGGGATTGTGTTGCATCTGTATAACAGTTTTGGGAGTGTGGACATTTTTGCAATGCTGGCTCTTCCTATCCATGAGCAAGGCACAACTTTCCATTTCCTGACAACCTCTTTGATATTTTCTTTCCCTGGACTGATGGAGGCATGATTTGCCAGAAACTGCCATGCCTGTCCCCTCATTTCCCTTCATTATCCCCTCACCCCATGGACTGAGACAGTCTGCCTCTGTGTCTCCCTGGCTGCTTAGTGGAAAGTCCCTTCCAGGCCACTCTGATAGGACAGCAGTTCTTCTGTGAGCCAAGGTGCCCCTCCCCGACTTCTGTCACTCCTGATAGTGGTGCCACCTCTTTGACAAAAGGGGAGCAATCACCCTAAAGTTGCTAAAACCAGGAAGGTAGGGATCTGAGCTCATTATTAATAGCCCAACCTCCCCAAACCCCAACGATTTGTGATGAACACCACTAGCTTCCTCAAAGATTTCCCAGTTACAACCTGTTATTTCTTCCCAGAGAAGACAACTGTCAGTCAAACAGCACTTGTCTCTCTTCCCTTGTACTGTATTGCTGGCAGGGCAGCTGAGGTCAGGCGAAAGTGCTGCATTGACTTGAACCTATGTAGGCCTATGGTGAACCAACAAGCAGTTTTAAATTTGAAACAATCATAGACTTACACTTGGTCCAATCCCAGGTCAGCCTTCTTAGGTTAGTGTCCGAGGGCTTCCCGTAGTGTGCTGCCCCCCTGTGCTGCTGCACTGGTCCTGTTAAAAATAAAGCTTTACTTTAGTGGTCTTGTGAATTTCCTCATGATTTATATTTTCCTGGTAGTATGAGCTTAGAAGGCCATAGAAATGTGTTCAGGATTAGTGTAGACGAAGCAGTCTCTGAAACAGAGCAATAAATGTCAGAGAGTGTTAGCCTTGAAGAACTTAGGGGAACAGCTGCTAATGGAGATCAGTAGCATCAACTGTCAAAAAGCAGCAGCAGCCAGCAGGCATGGAGACCAGCACCCAACAGTCTCTTGGTAGCATCTGCTACAAGCTGATGTGGAGGGAGATGCTCGGCGGCAGCAGAGAGCAAAAGCTGACTGTATTAACTGACTGCTTCACAGCTGCGTGCAGAGCTGTGTTTTGCTGATTCATGATTTCTCTCTGAGTTGCTTAAAAGAACCAGGAACTTACTGGCAGTCCATAGACAGTGAGAACGATGTCCATACAATTCTAATTCAGGAATATTATTTTTGATGTTGTAATTTTCACTTACATGTTCTACTGGTCTTAAATTAACCAACTAAGTATTTTTAGCTTTCAAATACGACTTCAGGTGATATTTGTTTCAGGTATCAATGGAAAGATAAAATAATTCTTCCCTTTTGAATATTTTTATGATCCACATTAAGTTTTCAAGGTGATACAGGAAATTGAAGCAATATGTTAGAATTTGAGAACAGAAGGACATCATTGAGGAATGTGATTGATGACTTCAAGATATGTAACTGAGGTACTCCATGATAAAATTCAATTGTATAATGGAGGAACAGCATACGGCTTCTTTGACAAGAGTAAATATAATAATCACAAGACGGGTATGCTTTGAAAAGTGATGATTCTAGTTTTTCTATAGTAAATCAGCTAAGACATACTCAAATCTACTTATATAAATTTTGTACATAAAATACTGGAGAAAAGGTTTGTATCAATTTTACATCTATTTATATTAAAATATTTAAAGGATAAGCAACAAACATCTAATGTATGTCATTACTAGAATTTTAATTCAATATTTTCTGCTTCCAGGGCTGATATTAAGAACTGTCAAAGAACAAAATTTTAACAAATTGAGTTGAATGGTCTGATAAACCTTGAATGGAAATTCATGAATCAGTTAGCATGTATCTCATCTGTGAAATAAGACAACATTCTGCGGTGAGTGACCAAACAATGTTTTTTCTTAAGCAAACCTTAAGGAAGGAATAAGGGAAAAGGAAATTAATTAATATCAGGCTATTTCAGGTTTCTTTCTGCATGGGGTTAATGCAAAGAGGAGTTTTTTAATACTCCCTTAGTTGTTTGGTCCTCTATGATTGTTGCTGGTGCATCTCTTGAATGTTCACCAACTATCTTTTTTCTAAATTCACTTTAACTCACTGGCAACCAGCGTGAGTAATTCCACTTTTATGTGTGCTGACCTGTTGGAACCTAGCAAGCACATCATCTCAAACAATAACTAGCACTGTGAAAGAACTTGATCATTGAGAAGTAAGATGAGGCAGGATTTTTGACATCACCCAGGGCAAAGTCTTATAACCTAGACAGTAGCTAGTGATTTATAGGTGACTGGGCTTCATGGTTATTAATATGGTACAATAAGGGAAAAAACCGTGGAATTTATAGGAATGTCACCGTAACTCACTTGAGCAAGTTCCTAAAATTTACCAAAGAAGAGACAAATTTCAAATGAAGAAATGTACAGTAAAATAGAATATGTGGTTTAAATTTAACTTATACTTGTCTACCCTCAGATACAGCACTTGGCTGTGGTTATTTTCCTAACAAAAAACTGAAAATGGCTTTATGCTACAGCAGATTTATACAAAAAGATATCAAATGGATTGGTATGGATAGATCTGTTTTCCTAGTCAGGAATGTTCAAAACTGAATACGATCCAGAATTCCCCAGAAGCTTGCTAAAACAGATCACTGGGCCCAATCCCCAGGGCTTCTGCCTTGTACATCTGTGTGGTACCTAAGGATGTGCTTCCCCAGCAGGATTCTGGGTGCTGCTGGTCATGAGATAACCGCTTCAGCAACCACAGCCCTATCTGAGATCATTTCAAATGCAGACTCCCATGAAGTTCTGGAAAGCAAGTATACTGACTTATGATCAAGTTATTTACCTGTGTGGCCATGGGAGAACTGCTTAATCTAGTAAGGTTCATTTATTTTCTATCTAAAATGTGAGTATTGGACTAAGGGACCTTTAACATTCCCTCCAGCTTTTGGGTTCTTGATTTTTCTTATTTTGTAATTCTATAGCTTTCCTACGGAGTCTTACTATTGCTTGGTTTGAGGCCAATTCATTGATCCATCAAATTGTACAACACTTACTGTGGTCTACTTCTGGTCAGGCATTAAGTAGTACAATGAAATAAATTCCACTGAGACCTGTATCATGTGTGATAGATCCCCATTCTTACATGCATCAGGATTGCTTTGTTAAAATTAAACACAACTGCACCAACCCTTGGGAGAGTCCAATGGGGTCTCATAGAACCCTATTACCTGTAGTTTTAACTAGCAGAAATGACTGTACTAAGGAGCCCGCATTAGGCACTGGTGTACTGAAGGAGATCGTCACGGGAAGGATGTGATCGCAGTACAACAGTCTGGGTGCACAGAGAGGGCCCCACAGTAGGTGAGGGAGCCATGAGAACCTTCTGTTAGCGTGCTTTCTTCTCTTATCCTCCCTCCTTCTTGGTGGTTCAATTATCCTTTGCTGACTTCTCAATCTTGCATAAGCTTATATTACCATTCAGATGTTAATTATCACACAAAACACACCGAAAGTAGTCAATCCATAGAAATAAGGAACCCGGATTCGGATTATTACTGCTGCCTCTGTTCTCCGTATGCTCCAGTAGATCACTCCGCCTCTCCAGGCTCAGGTCCTCGGTCTGTGAGATGAAAGCGCATGGATTCGTATCGTGGCGATATCCTTCTCTTCTGAGGCCTGTAGTTTTAGGAGACAGGGCTTTCTGTGCGGACACTCCAGATGTTTTCTAATGGTCAGCTTCTTTTCCTGTTTTGGTGTTGTTATTCCAGGTTTGCAGAACATAACGATTACATTCATGGGGAGTCGGTCAAGGACACAACACCTCCTCTTTCTACCTTCCTGTCCCTCTCCTCCTCCACCCTCTCTCCATCTCTTTGTGCCCTTTCTGTTTGCAAGAGGCCTGTATCCCTGCTTTCTATTATCCGTCTTTAGATGCATCCAAAGAAGGCTTGTTTCTGATGCTTTATGTTCTGTTTCGCCTGCAAGTGAACACAGATGAAGAAGACAGGAAGCCACTCAGGGTTACACAGTTCCGTTTGGTTAGAATCCACCATTTAGTGCTGTATTACTGTAGAAAGCAACTATGTCTGGTTACAGTTCAAAACCTTGTATTTTCATGATGTGAACTTTTCCTTACAGCGGTCCAAAATAATCTAGTAAGCACCTTCAGTGTCAGGTTTCTGAATATGATCTTGACTCAGAAGTAAATTTAAAAATAAGAGAATTCAGTTAAGGAGCCACTTTCCTGTGAGAGCTTTGCTGAGAAATCTGAGGCCCAAACCGATGATGTCAACTGAAATGCAGATGGTTCAGTTGAAACGGACAAAGAGCTATTCCCTCATTTACTCTTTGGAAAAGTGCTAGTGTCCTCTCACAGCGCTCTCTGTGACTGTGCTTTTCCAGCGTGATTAATAACTCTGATAGACCATTCTGTGCTCAGGATTCAAAGAACTGATCAGCTTCCGAGGGTAATGCAGTTCTGTTCAGCATGATTTTCTGCTATAAAAAAAGAAACAAATGTTCTGCTGTCTTGTTTGTTCTTTGAATGTTTTAATGCAAAGTGGTATATTTTAATTTTATTCCTATCTTTAAAAATCAGGCCCATCTGTTTAACTGGTAAAGCACTAAGGATATCGATTTCAAATGACAATGGGAGCTGGCCTTGACTATGAAGGGGAAAAAAGAGGGTATAAGGAGGAGAACCCCTCAGTTTCTGGTTAGAATTTCCAGTGGAAGTTTGGTTTCATATATTACAAATAACATGAGTAAATCACTACATGAGTGAAAAATATTATTATTAATGATTGTCATCATTGTAAATAATCCCTTATAATTGTGTATTTTCAAGGCTACTGCTATTTATTTAGTTTAGCCATTATAACAACAAAAGGGAAGAGAATATGCAGTCCTGAGGAAGAGAACAATGCTTAGGTCATTAAAATTCCTCACGCAATGTCAGGAAGATGATGAAGAGGGACAACTCAAATTCAGTTCCGATTGTAACTTCACTTTCTCTTCAGCTATGCGCAACCTCACAATATGCGAAATGTTCTTCATTTGTGACGCTGCATGGTAAACTGCAGCTACATTTGCCAGTAGAGGTGAGTAAGAATACACATGCTTTTGCTGACAGGCTGAAGCCACTCTTTGCCATCACTGTGAGATATAACTCTGTTTATCAAGAAAGTGAGCCTGGACACTGTCACCAAAGAAGAAAACTTTGCTATTCTAAGATTCCGAAGAGTCTATGCTGAGTAGTCATGTGCTGCCCCATTCTGAGAACATTCGTAAAGACAGTTATTTGTTTCAAGCTTGAAATGATTTCAAATATATTATCAAGGTTTAATAACATGTTATTAATTTAAATGTGTTCCCTGGTGTCCTCTTGTGTTGATAAGCATCACCTGCACTATTCATGAGCAGAAAAATCACAAAAGGTAGGTCAACAAGAGCTCCTCATGCTCCTTCTGACACTCTCTTTCATGTGCAGTGTTTGCACACCCCTCACAGTAGCGTAGAACTTCCCCTGGCATGGGCCGTCCCTTCTTGTCTGTCCTCACCTCTACATCCACATTCTCAACACAACACCGCACGCCATGCTGAGTTAATTTTTGTGACAGAGGGCCGCGAGCATATACTTTTAAACAACACATCTACTATTGCCTGTCTGTTGTAATTTTGTCAGGTTAATGAAGAACTCTTTTAATAACAACAAAATTTGGCATTCTAAGCCCATCTTGTTTGCTTACTGTGGAGCTCCACGTTTGCGTGAGAAACCAAGCTGTTTCCAAGACAGTGAGACTTGTTGGCCTTGTTATGGAAGCTCTGAAACAAAGTCTTTTCAAGGTCACTTTTGAAGTACAGGAAAGTAGAAAAATAGTACAAAACGTCTGATAAAGATATGTATCATGTTTTATTGTTAATAAAGTAAATGTTGATTTAAAATGCTAAAATAAAAGCAGCTTTGTTTTCATATAATTTTCTCAATTAATAAAATGCTAATTATATCATGTGAGGTACATAAAACCTTGATTTTAACATTTTTTCTTAGTCCAGACTGCTAGAGATTCCTGCTGTTCATTCTGTTGCCCTTAATTCCTTACAAAGAAGACTGCTGGGGTACAGTGCATGTAAAGAGCTGCCTAGACACAATCCTTTATGTAAAAACATTTATGGAGTGTATCATGTACTAGGTACTTGATCCAAACCCTAGGAACACAACTTATATTCCTGTGAAAACTTATATCCTTGTGAGACAGATTTTAAAAAATGGATAATGGCACCTGTATATTGTTTCCACTTTTGCTCCAAACACCTTTCCAGTAGCAGCAGCTTTTAAGGAAGATGAAGATAACGAACCAGAGGAAATGCCTCCAGAAGCAAACGTGAGGATGAAGAACATTGGCAGGGATACACCAACATCAGCTGGACCAAACTCTCTGAATAAAGGAAAGCATGGGTTTTCTGATAACCTGAAGCTCTGGGAAGGAAATATAAAATCTCATCTTGGAAATGTCCATGACCAAGACAGTTAAATGATGTGTTTTGAATTAGGGTGTGGGGTGGGTGTAAAGTTAAAAGGAACAGTTTCTTTTTTTAAAGAATGGTGTAAGACTATCTTTGTAATTGCTCTTGCTTTTTCTTTTTCATTTTTTTTAAAGTTTGAGTGGTACACTAATAAGTGAGAGTTTGAAATTATCGGTCCTTTATGTTTTATATGCAGATTTCAAGACAGTTGCCAAGTTGGTAGTTTCATGTGATTAGTTTCCAAAGGCTACAAATAATAAATCAGAAATGGTACCTTTTTAAGATTTGCATTTTTTTTAGACAGAACTATTAGCACATTAAGAGGGAAGCAAAAAGTTACTGTCTATTTAGAACTGCAAGCAGTCACTCCTAATTTAACTTCCTCCTCACCTAAACTGTGTGGCTCCCAGGAACAGCCTAATAGAGAGAAAGGGGAGTATTGTATTAAAAAGAAAATGTTGCTGGACTATTGACTGAAAGTAAATTTAAATAAAATTACAATAGCATTTTTCTCCTTATGGGCATTCGTTTTGTTTCAAGTCATCACACATTAGGTATTACATTGCTATCAGTGGATACAGAGGCTTAGCTCTTTTACAAAAATTAATTTTTTAAAAAAATTTATATGAAGTATTGAGTATTTGAAATAGCGCATTTCACAGTAACAGTCTTGTCTACTTCATTAGTCCTCAAAGAACAGCCATTTGCCACCAAAGTAAGTCAGTATTTTAAATGTGCTTCTCTTGCTTTTTGTCTGTTAGCTAGTTGCTGTAAGCATTTCCACCTGAACTTGCCACAAATCACAATGAAGCTGTTTCTTTTAAAATACAGACCACCACCAAAAATTTAAATGTACGTATGGCTTAAGTATTTGGCTGGTTTTTATTTTTTAAAAGACATAAACACTAAAAAATATTAACATTGTATGAGCATGGAAAACAATAAAATGCATTTTCTGTAACTATGTCTATGTGTTTATGCTATGAAGTTGTTAAATATAATTTGAATTGAAGTCATTACAGAATTTCTGATTAGAACAGTTAATGTGGCTTATTTTAAGTATACACATACTGACCAGTGGCCTCTCAAAAGCATATTGTAGGTACTGAGAATAAAAGGAAATAAAATGCACCTTCAAACACATTTTATGGAATTGCGCATCACATATGCTCTTAAATCTGTGTATTGTAAGCTATTTGTTTTGTACTTTTGCATTGCACATGGACTATCTAATGGGACAGTTAAACACACCTTTAAAGGCATAGCCTCAGACAAAAAAAAAAAATGATAATAGTGATTTCCGCCAGAATTTCTACAGTGTTAAATTTGAAGACAGCTTCAGAGCAGTTCATTGGTGGAAGTTACTTGCTGATATTTTTTGTAGGCATAACTCCAGAGAAGAAACCTGTGCACTGCCTAATGAGTTGTTCTTTTACATCAAAGTGAAGATTAAGCCCAGTAAGACAATGGAAATGTATGTAGAACTATATGATTTAATGTATATAGAATGTATATAGAACTAAATGATTTGATTACATGATTTAATTATATCACGATACATGAGTTTAACTTTCACTTACTTTTCTGTAGGCAAACTTACTCATTTTTGTTCATTTTGCTGTTTGTTAAAATAACATCCTTCTGTGTACTGTAAGTACAAATGGAGTACTAATGTAAGGTGAAGACGAGGAGAGAGAAATGACTGAGATGAATGTCTTTATGAAAATAACCAATACATTTTGTCACACTCAAAATAAAATTTGATTAGATAGTCACATACTGGATATGCCAGTGATTACTGAACTTAAATAACATGTTAAACACTAAAATCTAATATAGAATCTCCTATGTTTCATACGTAAGTCTCAGTTCCATTTTCTGTTGAACAATTACATTCTCATTAATAACATGTAATTACTGAAAACTATAATAGAGTTTTATAGTTCGTGGAAAAATCGAGCTTTCTCTTCACTTCTCTCAATGTCTGCTTTGATTTGACCCTTAGTATTTGTTACTTACACATCCATATTCACAAATTAGTCTTCTTTTCTCTTCTGTACTTGACTGATACTGGTTGCAGGATTGTTCTAGGCTGATAGCATGTATTAAGATGCAGTTCATATTTTCGTGCTCTGAAAGAAATAATTTATTGTAGTAATAAATTCTTTATTGAGTACGGTAGAAATTTTGTCCAGTCACCATTTGTCAGCACTTTTTAATTAGATGTGTCCTGGCTTCCCATTTTCATTTCTATAGCGGCTTTTAGACTATTCAGGTTTTCACTTATTCAGATATTTCAGTTGTATTGTTTGGAAATTCATCACTTTGTCTAATTTTTATGAAATTCTATACAAAAAAACTTTTACAGATTACTAAACATTTAATAAATTCTTCTGCACCTTCAAACTGTGCCTTTTCTCAGTTTTAATTATGTTCATTTGTACCTTTTTGTGCTTATTATTCCTTTCCAAATAATTTTGTGAATTCTTTTTATTTGCAAAACCATAACTTAATTTTATGGATGAAACTTTTTGTGTTGGTCTTCAACTTGTGTTTGTTGTTTAATTCTTTCTAGGGAAAAATATCACCCTCCTCCCTTTTAAATTATAAGCAAAATGATGGTTTGATGTAACAAGTGTAATAATTTATTGATATGTGTGTATTTCAGGCACCGTTTTCTCACTCTCCCACTTCCACTCCTGTTGGTGGTTTATCTGATCTGTTTGTTCATGCCTTGCTGTTTAGTGTAAAATCTTATCTGAACATATGTATATGAAAAGCTCTAGCGCTAAGAATCTCTACAAAAGTACTTTGCACCTTCCCTTTTTAAAAACCTTAGTTTTCTCTTGTCAAAAGATAGAGCTCAAATAATTGCTATTCACAAAGATGTACACTCAAATACAAAATGGTATAATTTTGTTCCTGTTCTAACACCCATACCAACTACTTCATTGCCTGTGTCTGTGGCATTTTTGGAGTAGAAGAAGCTGCAAAAGTTGTAGCATCAAAAATCTCATTAAAATATAGCATTAAAACCTATAAAAAGTTGTAACAAACCTCTCTTCCAAATTACACAGTTTCATTTTAATAATTGATGTTTTTCCATTTAAAATAATATGCATGATTTGGCAAAATAATTCTTATCCATTTAGTTATCATGAATTCTTATAACATTAAAAGCTTTAAATGTATATAATCAGTATCCAGTGATATGTTTATAAGATTTCATCTATATTAAATAATACTGTGTATTTGTGAATTTGTTCATACTAAACCGCCATTGCATTTCTGGGATAAATGCACAGTGGCTATGGTATACTGTTGTTTTGACACTTTACTAGATTGCCTTTGCTAGTATTTACTTTATAGTTCTACAATCAGATTCAGAAGTATTTTCTTTATTCTGTTGGTGAAAAAGAGGGGATACCTCTCACCTGAAGTAGTGTGACATGGAGGAATGCATGACACCTGATACTGGGCTGCTGCGGTTGATACCAGCTTATTAAATCACATGTGTGCCCAGTGTCGGGGAAGCGTGCCCTGTCTGTACAAGCTGCCCGACCAAGCAGGGCTTGCATCTGGGAGTAGCGTGAACCAACAGGGTCTAGAGAAGAAAGCTTTCTACTAAACTGAGGGTGGGGGACCTGGTTCCTTTGAGACTGTGTAATTGGTTTGTTAGAAAAGTTCATGGTTGGGCGAGAAGGTGAAACCACTGAGACTGACCACTACCTGGGATACAGCTGGCAAGCTGAGAAGAGAACTGGTTGGACAAGGAGAATTTCCCGCTGGGTAAAGGCAGCAAACCTGGGAGAGCAAATACACTCATGGTTGGGCCTTAGCAGGCTCTGTGAGGCTAGAAGATGGCAAAGGCAGCACTGAAAATTTTAGATTTTATGAGATTGGTCTATTATTTATTTTTATAATAGCACTACAAGAATTGGATAAAAATGTTCATAAAACTTATACATTGGAAAGGTTTGCATATTTTTCCTTTTTGCCCAGAATATTAAAATACCCCTAATATTAGAATACCATTTTAGATTATTAAATTTCTATACAATTTAAAATAATTTGTTGTTTACTTGTAGAATTTAGCTAGAAAATCATTTGATTCAGGTAAGTTTTTAAGGGGGTATAGCTCAGAGGAAGAGTATTTCATTACAAATAAATTTTTAAGTAAAGCTGTAATAATTTTCATAATGAAATATTTTAATCTTGTGTTTTTAAGAGAGTTTAAATTGTATATAGCAATAATTTACTCTAGATGAATTTTTTTGTTATTAAGTTGCAGTTGGTATTTTTAAGTTTTTGTTTCCCTTACACTTAGTTATACCACAGGTACAATCTTTTCTTAATAATCTTGTTTTTATGCCTCTTTAGACTTAAGACATCTATTCCATTTTGTTAATCTTTTCAGTGTTTATTTATTAATTTTATTTCACTAATTTCAACGTTTAGTTTTGACTATATTTTTTATTTTCAAATGATTTAAAAGCTTTTTAAGTTCATTTATTTTATTTCATGAGAGGTTGAAGTATATAAAAGCTAAACTCAAGAAAATCCTGTGAAAGTGAGTTGTTGAGTTATAAACCTTATAGAAGGAATTGTCAATAAATCATCTTTAAATATAATGTTCATTGTATTAATTGCCTAGATAAACTGTATCAGATTCAGTCCCCTCCCATTCTTTTGTCTGCTTCTACTGTGGTGATCATATATTTTATCCTATATTCTCTTCAAATGGTAAATTACAATGACTCCTCTGTGTGTGTGTGTGTGTGTGTGTGTGTGTGTGTGTGTGTGTGTGTGCGTGTGTATATGTGAGTGTGTGTATTGAAGATTGAACCCACACAGACCCTCACTCTAGCACTGACCTACATCTGAAGTCCTTCTTATTTTCTTTTTCTTATTTTAAGCACTGTTTTGCTAAATTGCCCAGCCTAATCTCTTACTTTTGATCTCTTGCCTTAGCTTCCTGAGTAGCTGGGATTATTGCCTTGTACCACACACCAAAAGGCATCCAGTCACCACGACAGATTTTTAAAAATATTGAACCAATCTTTATATTTCTGACATAAACCACTCCTGGTCATAATCATTTATATTGTAGGATATGCTTTGTGATCATTTCTACTCAACCTGAGGCAGAACCTGAGAAATGCACACCTGGCCTCCCTATCCTCAGGTTCTGAAATCATGGATTCAACCGATCACATATCTATAATACACAGAAACAAACTGCATCTGTAGTGAACATATAAAGATTTTTCTTATCATTATTTTCTAAACAATACAGTGCAATAATTATTAATACAGTATTTACATTACTAATGTAGAAGTAATTTAAAATATATGGGAAGATATACACAGTTTATATACCATTTTATGTAAGCATTTAAAGATCTGTGGATTTGGGCTCTGTGGGGATTCCTTGAACAAATCCTTTGAGATACTGCAGGAAGACTCCAACTTTAAGTAACGGTAATGGTTGACAGATGCCATTTTGCTTATTGCTGGAGTCTTCACCTTCCAAATGTAGTTTCTTCAGGGTAAAGATTGTGTTTAGACAGATTTTTATTTGTTATTTTAGTGTCAAATCAAAAGATGCACAATTAGTACCAGTGGCTCAGCTAATGATTTTTTGTATGCATTTTAATTTAACATTCTGAGTTGCTATGAAAAAATTTTGCTCACTGTGTACTTTTTTTTTAATATCCAGAAATCTTCTAAATTTCCATCAGATAATGTGGCACTTTCAAGTGTCTCAAATAAGAAAGACAGAAATGAAAAGAAAGATAGTATCAGCCACCTGAGGTTGGAGATTTTGTTTATTAGAAAAATTCTTTGTTTCAGTTGAGTTAGTTAGGAGTAACATATTTATCACAGGAAAATCAAATGCTGTTTTATAATTCTAGAATATTACCCAGTTCCTAGGAATTTCTCTAGAGACTTTTCTACCCCACATTGATGTTAACCCAAGAGCGATATTTTCACAAATAGCAATACACAGTGGGAAGTTTCTGACAAGGATACAAATTGAAGAAATTAGAAGTGAAATTACATATAAAACTACCATGTTTCTCTCTTGCCTAAATAAGACCCTGGTGAATATTATATGCTAGTCCATATATTTATTCACTTTCTTAATAAGCATTTAATGTAAATGAAATAAGATAGCCTGAAAAATTACAAGTGTTAATGGAGATGTTATTCTCAGGGTACTTAGAGCAAAGGTTAGATTTTCCCAGGATCCTTGAATGTAAAATATATCAAGTTCCTTCCTATCAACAAAATGATACATTTCTTCTACTCAGGAGACTCCATATTTCATGGATCCTCTCATTTCTTTATATAACATAGAATATTCAGGTATGCAGCATGAATCCCGAGAGACTTTTACTGTGAAAGCCACATTGTGCTAAAGGGTACACGATTTTAGTTGAATGCAATTTGTTATTAGCATGTATCGCAAAACTGACTAATATATGCTAACATATTGAGAAGTTTAAAATAGCTACCAAAATGAAACATTAAGAAGTAAATGATGATCATTGATCTCTTTAAAACACATATCTTACAGGGATATATATCTACTATAACTACATTATACAGCAGAGCCTCAAGTTTATGTTTTAGGTTCCTACACATTTCATAATTTCACAGTCTTCATGACCAATGAATACTGTTTGTCATATAACTTTGTATAGATTGACCAATTTATATTTGTGATTGTAAGAAAACCAGGTTGAGGTTGTTTTTAGATAGAATTTATCTGACAGTACTTTAAATCAGTATGGCTATGTTAGGATGTGTGGCTTCCAAAACCCTGCCTGCCTGCCAATAAACAGTGCCTCTGTTAACAAGTGGATTAGCTGAAGGGTAGATTGAATGTGTTAACTTTTTATCCAACCTTTCTAGCACTTTTGTACCTTGACTATAAATAAGGTAAGTTTCATGAAATGATTATGACACAGTAAAAACTCTTTTGTTACACATTGAAAGATAGTTTAAGGAATAGTGTTAACCTTATACCTTTTCTCATTGCTCTTCATACAGTAAGTGCTGAGAAATTCAGTTAATTGGCAGAATGATTAGAAATTTGTTTGTCACTCCTATATATGCAACATCTGTTTTGGCCCCAGGAACTGCAATTTGGATAGGTGTCCCACAAATTTTTAGTAGCTACATGTAACAATATTGCAGCATTTCCTGGAAGCTAAGTCAAAACAAGCATTGTGATCTTTCAGAGAAGAAATACACAAGAACATGGAGCGAGAACGACCTAGGACAAGTTGTAAGTGGCTGAAAGATAAAAGTAATACAGATTTCTGTCATCAAAGATATCTGACGGGTCATGTTCCTCTTTTATCTTGGCTTGCTAGTTCAGAAAGCATCTTTCTACATCCTTTGTAATGACAGGACAGGGGTCAGGACACTTCAGTGTATGTTGTGTTTTCTTTCAACTTTTTACTGCCATTCCATTTGTTTTTCTTCATCTTTTTGGGTTAAATTATATTTTGTGTAAAAGACTAATTAATATTTCATGCAAAATTTGAAGTTTTGTTTAATTTTTTAAGAGTCTGTTCTTACATTTTTTCCTTAACATAAAGACAATTCTTTTCAGTGGTTACTAAAATGTAGTAATTAGCCAGAAAGTAGCACACTCTTCATGAGTATTGTATGGTACTTAAATCTCTGTTCCTAGCCTTAAAATATGAATGTACAGATAAGCATTCAAGAACCAGTTAGAACATGAAGCACATGGACCTATTATGAGCAGGGAATATGTGGAGAAAAGCCTGACAATGAACTAAAAACTCAACACCAGGTCTTGAAAGCAGTTGGCTTCAGAGGGAGACCTGTGGAACCAGAAGTGAACAGGTGAATGTCCACTGTGGTGGACATGAGGAATGGGAGAAGCGTACCCAAAACAAGAGAACTATACTTTTTCTTTTACTGGATAGTAATAAAAGAAGAAATTTGATGGATACTTTCTATGAGAGAAGGGTTTTTTTCTCTTTTCTTCTTCTACTTTTATTGTTTGGTTTGGTTTCGAGCAAAGTCTCACTGTGTTCCCCATGCTGGTCTTGAACTCCTGTGGTCAACTGATTCTCTTCCCTGAACCTCCGGCATAGCTGGCCCTACAGGAATGTGCCAACATAATGGATTTATATGAGAAAAACCTTGACTTGAGATCAATATAGAGCTTGAAATTATTGAGAGCTCAGTAAGCTATTTCTACTACTTCAAATCAACTAAAAATCATACATTTAGCCATGGCAAGCTCGTGCACACTAACAAAATTCCAAAGTGCTTTTGGTTGCTTACTCTAGAGTTGCATTACTAAGCAATGGAAATGCACCATATATGCTTTTACTAATCTCAATATCAGCTAAATAAGTTGGTGATGATGAAGAGATAGATATATTGAAAATACTCTCTAAATTTTTAAAAAATAATTTTAGCTAACTTAAAAGTTGTACATATTTATGGAGTTCTGTGTGAGGCTGTGCTACATGTATACATCGAGTAAAGCTCAAATCAGGATAAGCATATTCATATCCTTAGACACTCATCATGCAAAATCTTTCACTGTATCTGTTGTGCAATATAAAGTAAGTTGCTATTTATAGTCAGCATACTCTGAGTAAACAGCACACCAGGAATTATTTCTAGTATCTAAATATAACTTGGTACATACTGACTTAACTTTCTCCACTTCTGCCTCTCTCCTAATCACGTCATCCTCTGAGAAGCACCATCTTACTTTCAACTTGTATGAGAGCAACGTTTTTAGATGCCATATATGAGTGAGAACATGTACTATTGGACTTTATGCTTGGGTTATTCGCTAAATATGTGTCTTTTAATTCTATTTATGTTGCCAAAAATTATGAGATTTTATTTTTTATAGCTGAATAATCCATTTTGAATGTGTATCTTGTGTTTTTACACCTTCATTGGTAGATAACAATTAAGTTGAATCCATTTTTTGGTCATTGTTTAATGAATTATTGTGCTGCAATGCAGATGTTGATAGCATACGGACTTTATTTTACATGATTATATACCCATTGGTAGAACTACTGGGTCACAATTTAATTCTATTTTAATTTCTTGGGGGACATTCTTTACTGTCTTCTGTAATGTTCCAAAACCAACAGTGAATAATGGTTAAATTTTCTCTACATCCTTCCTGGAACTTATGTTTTGTCTTTTTGAAAATAACAGTACTAACTATGGTCTGTTTCAATTTGCCTTGTGCTTTCAATTGTATTTTTCTGATTAGTGGTATTGAAATTTTATTCATATATGTTTTTGCCATTTGTATGCCATTTTTGAAAGAAATGTTTCTCTGAGAAACTTTGAAATTGCTGGAAGATATCAAAGGGGAAATACTTTAACCTGTACTTATAGACAAGGACTTCCTGAACAAGACTGTCAACATCTTAGAAAATAAAAAGAATTAACAAATGTGACTACACAAAATTGAAAAATTTCTACATGGCAAAGGAAACAGATAATGAAATGAAGAGATGATGTACAGCTTTGGAAAAAATGCCTTTCCAGGTATGCTGCTGACTGAGTACTAATTTCAAGATTATGCAAAGATCTCAAAAAACTTAATCACCCCAAGAAATGGCCTAATCAAATATAGACAAATGACATAAATAGATACATCTGAAAAAAATACAAATGATCAATACATACATGAAAAAATGTTCATATTTAGCTATGAAGGAAATGCAAATAACAAGTCTGGAGGTTATATTTTAATCTAGGAAGAACAACTGTCATCAAGGACACAAAAAACAAGGTGAGGCCATGTGGGAAAGGAACACTTCCAAAGTGTTGGTAGAAATCTAAACAGGTAAAACTGTTATGGAAGTAAGCACAGAAGTTCATCAAAAAACTAAAAGTGGAAATTGCATTTGATCCAGGTATATCTTCCCTGGGTGTCTTCCAAAAAGTGTTAAAAAATTCATACTAGAGTGGTATATGCATATGTGCACTTATAGCATGCAATTCATGAAAGTCTAGATGTTCTTTAATATATGACTGGATTTTTCAATTTTAAGAAGAAAAAACAACAACAAAATAACAACAAAGACAAAAACAATAAAAATAATACAGTATTTCAAAACAAGATGATAGGAAATTAACAATGGTTGTTATATTACATGTTGCTATCTTCAGTGAAGTTGTTCAAATTACCACATGTAAGAATGCAAGATTGACCAAACAATTAAAGAGAATAAAAAATTTTAAAAAGTTAGAAATGATGATGCAACTACAGACCATATTCTTAAGTGAAATAAATCAGACTCACATGTGTAAGTACTGTATTGTCTCCCTAGTGTAAGAACCTGAAAGAAAAAAAAAAAAAAGAACCTGAAAGAGAGAATAAACAAAACCCAAAAGGTACAATAGATATTGTGAAAGAAGAAGAAATTTCTCAAATGGAAGGGACACCTGGGGTGAGGGAAAGGAGAAAAGAGAGAAAGAAAGGGGGTGGAAATTATACATGTATGTACAAAGAGAGCTGGGATAATTGCACTGCTGATGTCTATTGGTTTACTGAAAGGAACAGTTAATGCTTAAATTTTTTTTTTCTTGACCAATTTTGCATGCTTAAATCTGGCAATCTGAGCAACTAATTTGAAGACAACAATATTTAATAAAACAACCTGAATTCCTACCATCTTGTTTAGTGAATGGATTTTTAAAAATGTGTTGGATTTACAAACTGGAGTTTCATTCAACTATAAAGAATTAACTCATGCCATTTTTGAGAAAATGGGTAGATCTCAAGACCATAATGTTAAGTAAAAGAAGTCAGACTCAAAAAGTTAAAGATGACGTTGTTTTTCTTATATGAGAAACCTGCAGTGTAAATTCATTAAAGTGTGGATAAAAGAGAAAGGCAGGACACAGGGAGGCAGACAGCTTGCCAAAGGGAAACAAGGTCAGGGGAAGGCAAGGAGAGTAGGGGATGGGAGTAATATATGTACTTTTTTCAATTAATATATATTTTGATTCTCCAAAATGAGTTTGACCACTGTGTACATACAGTGGTAAAAGAAATGTGCGTTTAAATCTCTTGCCCATTACTAAATGGATCGTTTGGTTTTAGCTATTGAGTTGAGATCTTTTTATACCCTAGATATTAAACTTTGGTCAGTTGTATAACTTGAAAATACTTTTCTACATCTCTGTAGATTATTGCTTTCATTTAATATTCAGATGAATCTCAGTTGTATATAACAATATTTGCTTGTGCTTTTGTTTCTCATGTTCTGGACACTCTTATATACGTTCCTAGCTCACTTGAAGATCTGTAAGAATTTTCATCATGCTCTCCTAATGGTTTCATTATTTTAAGTCTTATTTAAGGCTTCAATCAATTTAAGTTTGTTTCTTTATATAATGGGACATAGTAGTATAGTGTTATATTTCTAGATGCTAATACCTGTGGTGGATTGACAACTGGTGGTCAACTTGTAGCACTGAGATAAAACTGTACCAGTGTAGTAGTGGGTGTGGGAGGCCCCCCCTGAGGATTACTGATAGCAGCATAAGAGACAGAACTGGAGAGGAAAGAGGGAGGCTGTTGGAAAGCTGTTGGGAAGTTGTTGGAAAGCTATAGGGAGCTGTTGGTTTTCCTGGAGGAGCATGTCGTGCAGGCTTTCCTGATAAGCTGGGCTGCTCTTATCATCAAAGGAGCTTGGGATGTTCCTGCCACTGAGAATGGCTACAGTTCAATTTGGGGGAACGCTGGTGCTCACTTTGAGTATTGCCTCCTGGCTCCCAAAAAGGAAGATGACGCACTCCTCAGTCTCCTGAAGAAGCTTGTCACATTAGTTTTCCTGATGGGAACTCTGCTGTTATCCTTGGACGAGCTCAGGACCTCACTGCTGCTGAGGATGTCTGTGGTACTTTTGGAGGGAGCTTTGGTTCTTACTTCGAGCATCACTTCCTGTTTCCAGCTCAGATCCCTCAGTCCGTTAGCACAGACCTTTCATCTCCCTGGCACAGACTTTCTAGCTTCTACTACTGGTCTTGGGGACTTTGCAGCAGAGATCCATGAAAGAGGCCTGCATGAAACACTGTCATGGGCTGTAGGTCTCCAGCTGGACTCATGGGAGGCATTGTATGGGCAATAGGTCTTCAGCTAGATTTATGTAGGACATATTGTGGGATCCAGGCCCCCAGCTGGATTCTTTGATCTTTAGTGTGTGGACAGATTTCCTGCACTCTTCTTTGTGTATGACTCTTTTGGTGACTATTATAAAATAATTTATAAATTATGTGTCTTGTATTGTTTCTTCTTATAAACCCCTAACTACAACATATGCAATTTTCTCAATACCATTTGTCAGAGAGATTATTCTTGCTCCAAGGTGTATTATCATACTTTTGTAAAATCAATTCATTATGAATACATAGGTTTATTTCTGGGCTCTGTATCATTTCATTGGTATGTATCTATTTTAGTACCAATACAATGCTGTTTTGACTACTATAGCTTTGTACCTTGTTTTGAATCCGTTGTAATCCTCCCTATTTTGGTTTTCATGAAGGATTGCTTTTGCTATTCTTAGTTACCTTTTAGATAAATATAAATATAAGGAAATTATCTTTATGTGAAGAACGTTTTTTAGTAGGAACAGCATTAAATCTGTAGATTACTCACTAAAGTTTGAAATTGTTTTTATACCTTGTAGTTATTGCAATTGAGACAGCTTTGTTGATTTATAGATAATTCGCAATTGTCACAGAGCAAGGCTACTGTTCTTTAAATAGTTTATGAACAAATAAGGCAATTTAATGAAAAATAAGAAAATAGCAATTACACTGTATATCTTAAAGTATAAGAAATAGACTTAAAATTTCTTACAGAAAATAATAATACAAATATTTCTTTTCAGCCAACTTAGATATGCTTGCAATATAAGTTAAAAAAAATAAATTGAAATATTTTTAAATCAATAGAATTTGTAATTTGTGGAAGTATTTGAACTTCTCCTATCTTCTATTTAACTCCTTTCTTATTTTATCCCTTGTGTTTTTCACACAAGAGAAATTATTGATTTTTGTGTATGGGTTTTGTGTCTTGCAACATAGCTAAATTAATCAGTTTTAACGGGTTTTTAGTAGCCTTGCTGGTTATCTATAAGTGTATGTAATCCAAAACACTAACAGTTAAAATTCTTTCCTTTCAATTTTTAAAGCTTTTACTTTCACAGTATGCTCTTATTGCCACTTTTTCATTGCTAAGACAGTACCTGATACCCACAACTGACTGGAGGACATTTATTTTTTTTCACATTTTAGAAGTTTCAATCTTTGGTCAGCTGGATCCAAGTCAGGAAGTGTACAGCGAAAGGATCTGGCAGAGAAAAATTACTGACATTACTGTTGTGTGGTAGTAGAGAGAAATGTCAGAAGCCAGGATGGAAGATGCGTGTTTCCTTGTCACGCTCCCAGTGGACCGCCTTTACTCAGGTCCTACCTCCTAGTGGCAGGTCAGCTGTGAACTCCTCACTGGACTGATCCACTGATAAGTGCAGTATAGTCATGACCCATTCTCATGAAGCTTAAGGGGACAACATGGTCCTATACCATACTGTTCTTTTTGTGGCCCCCTAAGGACTCATGTCTATCCCTTTATGCAAAATGGCTTTCGTCTACCCTAAGAGTTGCTAGAGTTTTATCAGTTGCAGCATTGCTGCACAGTTTAAGTACAAAGTTTCCTGGTGAGACTTAGATACACACTTACTAAGAAGCCCTCTGAAAATAAAGAAGAAAAGACTTGGCCTCTGGTGTGGTGGGAGAAATACAGGTAAGTGACCCCACCCCCTATATCCCAGGGCTAGGCAACCTGGCCAGGGAAGAATCCAGGTGACTGGGTCCCTCCCACTACAACAATGGGAGCAGGCAACCAGGAGATGCCAGCCACTCAGTAGGACCCAGACAAGGGTGCACATGATGGACAGGCAGGACTAGTGGGTGGAAAAGTCTGAAGTACCCTTAACAATATGAGCCAAGAGGTGGTAAGTTATGTGAACTGTGTTGTGCTTCGGGACAAAGACACAGAATAGAAGCAGGTGAGTGTGGTCACCCCTTTTATTTTCCTTTTTTGTTTTAAAATTGGAAATGAATTTTATTCTTAGCTTCCTTTGCCTTATTTCTTTTCTTTTTTTTATATTATTTTCCTCTTTATTTCCTCTTTTCTAAACAACTAGGGAGAATTCCAACCATAGAAAACTAATTCTATCACCCAATTCCAGAGACCAAATTCAGATAATCCCTTGCTTATGCCTTCATTCTTTCTTTTCTGCCCCCTTCTCTAGTTTCCATAGCTTGTGTGATCATCCTTTACCCTACAGCATGGCTTCTACTTCCCTTTCAAGTATCTTTGTTTCATCCACTATCCTTCTTAAATTTCTCTACCACAGGTAAAACCACCCTATATACGGGAAATGATTTCCATACAAGCTCCTAATTTATGACCAGTTCTGTTATATAACTGTAGATTTTGTTCCTATGGTTCAAGGTACAAAATTAATAGTTACTACAGTTTGTCAGTTTCTAAACTGTGCTTGGTGCTATTGTTATTGATATTTGTACTACCTTACGTAAGATGTCATACCTGCTGTAATCACTTATTCTCACCTTTGTAACAATACTGGGAAAATTGGGGGTAAAACCTCACCACAGCCCAGCACCAAAGGACTGGGGACTGAGACAAACAAGAATCAGTATCCCACTATTAAATATTAGGGAAGACAAGATCTTGGAAAAGACACAAACCAAGAACCTCCTACACTGAAACACATCACTGAAGAAGGAACATATCCTAGATAGACCTTGATACTGGTTATATAGCTACCTACCACACAAACTTACACATATCAACACAGAAAACAAAATTTAAATTTGAAATAGAAAATGACAAGCCCTTCAACTCACCAAAGGTAAATACCTATATGTATTAGTACATTTTATATACAGACCTCAGTTGAAATATGTACTTAGCAAAATTATTTGTAAATTGAAATAGCATGGTAAATACTTATCATAAAATGCCACCCCAAGGATTTTGCTTCCTGTGTAAATCTTTATTCATATAAGATAGAAAATACACAAGAAATGGACAGATTGCTAGATATAAATGAATTATCAAAACTGAATCCAGAAGATATAAAAATTCTTAATAACCCAATATCAGTTCAAGAAATTGAAAATGTAATTAAAAACTTAGAAAACCCCAGTACCTAATGGATTAATGGCTGAATTTTACAAGAAATTTAGAGAAGATTTCAGGCCAATACTTCTCAAGCTCTTTAAGGTAACTGAAAAGGAAACAATACTTCCTAACTCATTCCTAGAGACAGGTTTTATCCTGATACCAAAACCAGAGAAGGACCCAAACAAAAAGAAAACCACAGGCCAATCTCTCTAATGCACACATACACCATGACCAAGCAGGATCATTTCCTGGAATGCAAGGATGGTTCAATATACACAAATCAATAAATGTGATACACCATATCAACAGAGTCAAAGACAAAAATGACTGTCCAGGGGCTGGGGATATAGCTCAGTGGAATAAGCGCTTGCCTGGCAAGCGCAGAGTCCTGAGTTAGATCCCCAGTACCGCAAAAAAAAAAAAAAAAAAAAAATGACTGTCCACCTCAACATATGCAGAAAAAGCCTTTAACAAATTCCAACACTTATTTGTGATAAACGTCCTACAGAAAATTAGAATCAGTGTTCTTTACCTTAACAAAGTAAAAACAATCTATACAAAACAATAGCAAACATCTTACTAAATGGACAAATACTGAAAGTTTTCACTCTAAAATCAGGAACAAGACAAGGATTTCCACTGTTATCATTCCTATTCAAGGCAGTTCTGAATACATTAGCCAAAGCAATTAGACAAGAGGAAAAAATAAAAGGAATATGGATAGGAAAAGAAGTTAAATTATCATTATTTGGAAAACAGCATAATACTCAACATATAAGACTCCAAAAATTCCTTTAAAAGACTCGTATATTTAATAGCCAAGTTCAGTAGGGTGGCTGAATAAAAAGCATCACTCAAAAATCAATAGCATTCCTGTATACAAATGAACAGTGTCAGAGAGGGAAATATTAGGGTAGCCACACCTTTCACAATATCATCCAATAAGAAGAAATACTTGGGAATCAATATAACAAAGGAAGTAAAAATTTTATATACTGAAAATTACCTTACTATGAAAAACGAGATCTGAGAGGATATCAGAAAACAGAAACTATCCCTTGCTTATGATAGGAAGAACCAACATTGTGAAAATAGCCACAACATCAAAGCTGTTATACACATTTAATGCACTTTGAATTTAAAAGCCATGAGGGCATAACTCACAGAACTAGAGAAAACTTTCCTAAAATTCTTTTGGAAACAGAAAAGACCTAGAAGAGCAAAGGCAATCTTGGGCAACAAAGGCAAGGCAAAAGACATCACAACCCCTGACTTGAAATTATGCTACAAATCTACTGTGATAAAATCAGTACGGTACTCAAAAACAGCCCTGACAATCAGTGGATTTGGAGATAAAGACACAATTACAAACACACTTAGCCATCTTATATTTGATAAAGGGACCAAACATGTTTGCTGGATGAAAGATAGTTTCTTTAGTTAACAGTACTAGGAATACTGGCCCTGTATATTCTCAGTGCTAAAACTAGACCCACGTCTATCACCAGGCACTAAGCCAAAGTAAAAATGGATCAAAGGTCTAAATATTAAAACAGGGAGAATGAATCTATTGGAATAGAAAGTAGGTCAAAATCTTAAAGACATAGGTGTAGGCAGAGAGTGCATGACCAAAAGCTATAATGCATGAGAAACACTTCAAAGAAACAATAACTGGTATCTCATCTCATAAAAAGGTTTTTGCACATCAAAAGAAATCACCAACAGAGTGAAAAGACAAACCAGGGAATGGGAAAAAAAATTAGCTAATTTTATCTCAGACAAAGTACTTATAGGTAGAACATTTAAAGAACTTTAAAAACTCAGACTCCCTCAAATTTTTGGAAAGACACAATCCAAAAATGGACATCTGAGGTGAATACATACTACACAGATAAAGAAATAGAACTAGCAAATGAATATATGAAAAATGTTCAACATCATTTGTTACTTAAGAGATGCAAATTAATACAACACTTAGATTCCTTGTTACTCCAGAAAGAATGGCAATCATAAAAAAATCAACCAATAACAAATGCGGGAAGGGCTGTGGAGGAAAAGGGACCATTTTCCACTGTTGGTGTGGACTGGTGCAACCACTGTGGAAATCAGTACAGAGATTCCTCAAAAATCTAGGCTTAGAGTTTCCATTCCATCCAGCTATTCCCCTTCTGGGTATCTTCCAGGAATAATTTTAAAAAATCATATTACTACAATATAGGTGCACCCATATTTATAGCAACTCAGTTTGCAATAGATAAATCTTGGAAACAACCCAATGCCTATCAACTGAGGAATGGAAAAAAAGGTTGTGCTATATTTATACAATGAAATACTACTTAGCCATAAAGATGGATAAACTTGTGACTTTTATAGGTAAATGGATGCAACTTGAGACCATACTCATAAGTGAAATAAATCATTCTCACATGTATAAACATCATATTGTCTCCCTCATATGAGAAATTGAAAGGGCAAATAAGGTCTAGAATGTACAATAAAAATTGCAAAATGGAAGTAACTGTTTAAAAAGAGATATCAGGATTGGGGAAAGTAGAAAGGAATAAAGGGTAAAGGGAGAAAAATTCAAGGTAGCCATTCTATTACTATCTCTGTGTTAAATGAAAAGAAAGCTTTGTGCTAATATAATTTAGAGAATTGTTATGCCCATGTCTTGACTCTAAGCAACTACTTTGAAAATGGCAGTATGAAATATATTAGTTATTGTTAGTTTCCTATTCTTTTGTTATGAAATTCTGTTTTAACTTTCTGTAGTAAAATAACTTTTTAAAAAAGTTCAATACTTCCAATGTATAGTACAATGCACTGGGTAAACATTTCTATTATAAAAGGGAAAAACAGTTAAATATAAGTGATGTGACCAAAGCAAGCCCAAAACTCAGCAAGGCAAACATGAAGACCTATGTTTCCATATCCATTACCTGGTGAAGTGTGAATTCCAAAAGGTTTGTGCAGCCCCAGTCAATGGAATTCTGGATTGCAGCCCTATGGCCTCTCACTTGAGTGACTTTGCTCACTGCCTACAGTTTTCTTTAGTAGAAGTTTCACATTCCTGACCTCTCCAAACACCTGAGGTGTCCACTGCACTTTGGATTACACCCTTACATATTGATGCACTGCTGTCCTGGAGGCATATGGCTGCTTTCACAGGTCTTCCTCTGAAATCTGAGAGGAAGCCTTCTGGACCCCATAGGTCTTACATACTCTCTCCTCATGAAACCAGCACTGTATGGATCATATCAAGCTCTGCCAGCCACTTTAACAGCATACAGACCCCATTTATCATGGCTACAGCAGCCTCTTAATATCTGTATGGTTGAACACATGAACACATACACACACACACACACACACACACACACACACCCTTGGTAATCTGTTTCCTAGGTGGCCCTTTTCCATCAGAACACCTTGAAGTTTTCTTCTCTAATTCTTTGAGCATTCTTTCAAATTTTATCTTTATTTTCCTTGAGCATGGGTAGGGGAAGACTTGCTGATTCCTGAGATACTGTCAAGGTAACTTTCCTATTGTTCTGAGGCAAATTACTTGGCTTTTTAAAATGCTAATATTTTTCACAATCAAGCTCTTCAAGACCTCAGCTTTGCAGTTCCTTCCTGTCTGAAAAATCTCTAAACTTTTAATATGAGCATTTTGTTTCTATTTCTCACCGCAAAGCCCTGTAAAGTCAGCCAGAAGGATGCATCCCATATTTCAAATGTTGGGCAGGCTAGAAATTTTCTCTTGCAGATTAATCATCCTCTGCCCTTAATCTCAGTCTCTTACAAAGTCTCAGGTCATGGGATAAGTATCAACAAACTTTCCGCCAGAACATAATGGACATGGCCTCAAGTCTGAGTCCTTTTCCTTAACTGAAACTTAAACTTGGCCTTTACAGTCTATACTTCTATCACTATTCTGCTCTTCTGAGTTCTGACCAAAAACTCCTATTGTACTTGGCTCAGGGCTCCCTATTGCTTCTTTAGCCAACATTTCTAAACCCTTCCAAATGCTTCACAACCTAGTTCCAAAGCCTTCTAAATCACATGGTCAGATCATCACACAAATGACCCTAGATGAAGTAACAAACCTGTCCTAGTCACTGTCATATTGCTGAGACACAATACCTAGCACCGAAGTGTTTGTAGGGGGGGTCACATTATTATAAACAGCTAACAAACAGTAATATCAGCAGTCAGATAGGGCTGGGGCATTGAGAGAGAGGGAAAGATGAAAACTCATTATAACTCATTACAGTAGAGGTGCATCTGTTGTAGGCCAGGCCTCAAAACAAAGGTGAAATGACCTGGCCTAGGGTAAGTGATAACATCTGGTCTAACAAGGTCTAGATAGACATGAGTCACCACAGTGGGTGACCAAGATCCGCAAACTCATCTTTTGCTAAAAAGATCATTGTTCTTTCCATGTAAACTTGCTATATGACTTGCTTCCCCATTGGATCAATATTACCTAAGAGACTGTACTTATAATCTTGTTGGTTGATCATAGCTTGATCTCACATTGTACCCATGTGGTTGTGCTCTGTAAAACTTCCCCTAATAATTGAGGTCCATGGCAACCCACTCAGGGTCCTTCTTGCCTCTCAGTACCTATATCTCTCTCTCCAGTTAATATTTTCTACTCTCAACCTACATTTGCCTGAGAATTCTTTCTTCAGTTTTGAGGAATGTGAATTTGATGTATCACATTAGGTTAGGAGGTAAAATATTTCCCCAATATTGTTTGAAGGTCCAATATCATTCCTATATCACAGTTTAGAAGCCGTAAATCATTTTTAGGAGTCTCCAGTGAAGATGTAGAAAAGGCATAACAGAAGGGCCTGCCTGTGGCTTACAGGAAGCAGAGAAGGGAGGAGTCCGAAAGGGTGATACACACATTCAGATCAAGTCCACGTTACCCTCAGCAGCCAGGCCCTGTCTCCTAACAACTAGTCAGATAATCCACTGATGAGTACAACTTCCACATGATCCAATCACTTTCCAAAACCATGAGACTTCTGAGAGATACCCCACATCCAAACCATGAAATACTGATGGTTTGGTTGTTCTGTTTAGCACCTCTAGTACTCTGCTGAATACACACGGTGAAATGAAACACATTCTTATCTTCTTCCAATTGGTAGAGAAAACACTTTCAGCTTTTCCCCATTCAGTCTGACAACCACTGTATATACATTATATATGGTCACTAATATGTTCATGTTTTTCCTTCTGTACTTAATTTTTCAACATTTTTTCATATGATACTCAATTTTATCAAATGATTTTTTCTACATTCGTGAAAATCATATATTTCTTACCTTTTGTTATGTTGATGTAATGCATCACTTTTATTGATTTGCATGTTAAATTGTCCTTATATTCCTACAATAAATGTCTTTGTCATGGTGAATAATATTTAACTATATTAATCAATTCAGTTTGTTAATATTTTATTAAGAATATTTTAAATTATATTCATTTAAGATACTTACCTGTATGTTTGTGTGTGTGTGTGTGTGTATTTTCTGGTGCTGTTATAAGTGTAACACCGGCTAAATTTCTTCTTTAATTTTTTAGTGTAATTTGAGTAATTAGTATTAATTGTTTGGTAGAATTCAGCAGTGAAGCCATTGGATTTTGGATTTTGTTTTTCTTCATGGGGACTATTTTACTATATATTGGATCCTCTAACTCACCAATTTATCTATTCAAGTTTTCTTTTTTGTTTTGTCTTGTTATTTGAACCTCATAATGTATATATGTCCAGCAATTTATCAGTTTCTTTCAGATTGTCAAGTCTATTAGACTACAGTCCAATATTCTAATAATTCTTTGCATTTTTGTTGTCAATGATAGTATCTCCTTTCTATAGTTTAATTGTTTTTGGTATTTTCTTGTATTTTTCTTATTCTACCTAAGGGTTTTCCAGGCTTTTTTCTTTTCTTTTCTTTTCTTTTCTTTTCTTTTCTTTTCTTTTCTTTTCTTTTCCTTTCCTTTTCCTTTTCCTTTTTTCTTTACTTTTTGACAAACTCTTCATTCTTGATTATTTTTATAGCTTCTACCCTACTAATTTTTCTTTGCTCTTTATTATTTCTTTCCTTCTTTCAAATTTCTATTTGCTTTGTTATTATCATTTTAGTTCCTCGAGGTGCAAAAATAGGTCTCTCATTTGGCGTATTTCTGACTTTTTTCTACAGGCTTCCTTATAAACTTCCAATATAATTTTAACCCATATTTGTTCATAAGTTGTAATCCCATCATCATTTATTTCAAGAAATTTTAAAATTTGCTTCATAATATTTGTTAATTCATGGGTTATTCAAGCTGTTTAATTCCCCTATATTTACATAGCTTCTAGCATTTTCCTTGTTAATGGCTTCTGATATAACTTCTGTTATTTTACGTTTGTTAGCACTTGTTCTGTGCTCTATAATTTGATCTGTGTTACAGAATTTTGCATGTGCTTTTGAAATAAATGTATTCTGCAGCTATTACATAGAATCTTTTGCATCTCTTTTCACTATATTTGGCCCGGTGTGCAGTTTTACTCTGATGTTTCCTTATTGATTTTTATGTCTGGATGATCTGTCCATTTCTGAAAGAGGGATGTGAAAGTCTCATAGTATTTTGTGTGGAGTGTCTTTCTTGTTAAGTCTATTTTCATATTGCCTCATATATTTATGGTGCTCCAATATTAGGGACCTATGTTTAAAATCATTATTTTTATCTTGCTGAATTGATTCAAGTATCATTACATAATGATCTTCTTTGCCTAGTTTTACTACTTGTGATTAAAAGTCTATTTTGTCTTTTATGAACATGACTAATTGATTTTGTGTGTTCCTGCTGCATGGAACATCTTACTCTGTTCTTCACTTTTAGTCCTCTCATATCCTAAGAGATGAAATGATTTTCTTGTAGTGATTTTTCTTGTCTTCCTGCTGTCTTTCAATTGGACAATTTAATGTAGTTAAAATAATGTTATTTTAATTGTAGTCATATGATGTAGTTATATTCATGTAGTTAAATTGATGATTTTTATGTGTACATTTACAATAAAAATTCTAGCTTTATACCTTCTGAGTTTGGTACTGCCTGATGTTTTCTTTTTACTAATTATTGTCATTTTCAATTGAAAAACTCTCTTTAATATATCTGTCATCCCTTGCTTCTCTGGGAATGTCTTTATTTTACCTTCATTTCTCTAGGATAGATATAAGTTTTATTGGCAGTTGTCTCCTTTGAGTGTTATCAATATTTCATTCCAGCTCTGTCTGGCCTGTGGGATTTCTGCTGATGTATGAGCTGTTAGGTGAGTTTCTTTTTGTGCTAGGTGTTTGACTTCTCGCAGTTTTCAGGATAGTCTGATTGACAAACTAGGTGGCACAGACTTTGTAACCCCAGAACTTTTAGCAGCTGAAATAGGAAGATCACAAGTTTCATCCCAGCTGAAGCTTATCAATTAAGAGGAAAAATATTTTTTTAAAAAATGGCTAAAACTACAGTTCAATGTGAAGGCCTTGGGTTTGATGCTCAATACTGAGAATAAACGGAAGAATATGCTTTTTGTCTTTAACCTCTGAGAACATGAATACAGTATTTAAGATATGGTTGAATTAAATACATCTAGTGACCTGTGGCTTTTGATCTTCTACTGGACCATTTTATCTTTCACTAGGACACTGACACAATATGCTATGTTCTCTTTAAATAAACTTTTTACCTCTTTGGTATTTTTTGATATCTTCTGAACTCCAATAATCCAATTATTTGTTGTTTAATGTTGTCTCAAAGTTTTTAAAACTCTTCATTCCTTTTTATTCTTTTTTTATCATCTAATGTGCATTTTTGACAAGCTTTTCTTTGAACTCATGGATACTTCAATTTGATCAATTCTGTCCTTGAAGTCTTCCATCCAATTTTAGTTTAATTTATTATAGATTTAAGCTCTCTTATACCTTCTGATGGTTTTTAATTAGCTCAGTCACTTTTGTATTTTTTTGATAAATTACTGATTTGCTTCTGTGCATTTTCTTAAAGATCACTGAATTTCCATAAAATAGCCACTTGAATTGTTTTTTGAGGAGATTACACCTAGAAGTTGTTTATGGCTTTTCCTTAACCTGTTAAGTGAAGTCCTGGTTTCTTTAAAATTCTTGATACTTTCTAGCTTACCTTGAGGCCAACACATTGAAAAATTTAGTTAACTATTGTAGTCCTTGTTATACACCTGAGTTTGTATTATTTTATCCAGAAGTTAAAGTAAGCTGTTTTTATTTTCATTGAGGTTTTGCTGATATTTCACCAGTAGGTCATGATGGAATACTTGCTTGCTGCTGCTTTGGTTTGATGTACTGTCACTATGGCAGCAGTGGAGGACTCCTCAAGGCCAAGTTTACCACAAATATGCAATTGGTGTAGTGTCTGGCATGGACTAGGGGAATTCCTTGTATCTTACCATCCCCCATATCTATACCTCAGACAAGACAAGCCCAGAAGTGTTGTCCAAAGTCATAGGTCTGTAATCAGGCACCACCATAGAAGTCTTCCTGGCAATGAATCTCAGCATGGAGCATCCAGTTCCAAGCTACAAAACAGCATATTAGTTCCCCCAAGACATATTAACATACCTCTTTTCCCAGTAAATAGTAACTATGATGTGCCTCTTGGGATTCAGGGAGGGGTGTTACAGGCAGACATGTATATGCAAAACCTTCTTCTGTGACCTGGGGCACAAGGTTTGTGGTGTTTTGCCCAATTGTACCTTGATTGGTCTGGTATTAGATTCTAAGTCTAAGGCCTTTACTTCAGTTCCCTCTCTCACACTAAGGTGAGATGTCTCTATCTTGCTGTATTGATTGGCGCTGGAGGAAAAGACATGGCAGCTCTCTGCTTCCTGACATTTTCATTGTCTTGAAATTATAAACCAATTCTGACCCAGTTTAATCAGTGAATTTCTCCATCATTTGGGAAGTAAACTTTCTGAAACTCATTATTGGGTAGGAAATTCCACTTCTATATTTGTGTTCTTTCTTTGGTTCCCCCCTCAACCTAGGTTAATTAAAATTTCCTCTTTTCATTACTCTAATGTAATGAATATTTTTATATTCATTTTAAATTGATGTGTAGTCTCTTGCAATTGGGATGTGAGAACAGTACTTAATTGTGGGAATGATGAACAAAGCAGTCAAAGGTGACTTTACAGTGTGATCTGATTAATGGTAGCACTGTTGACTAATATATGAAGAGGAATCAAGTAGAAAAAGAATCAGCTGAAGTTTGAATCTGGAAAAAGTGAACAATTCTAGAGCATTTAAAGGTAACTGACCATCTGGCAATGAGATAACAGAAACATTATAGACAGTTATGCATTTATGATTTTCAGTATGCAAGAGCAAGTTGAAATTATGGGACTGGAACTGATTACTCAGTGTATAATGGCGAAAGTATGACTTCAAAGCCAGAAAGTGGTAGAACACTACTTTCAACAATGTCCATAAAAATGTACAAGTAACCATCAGAAGAGACCAGAATTTTTCTCAAAAACAAGATGATCAGTGATGCCAAATATGAGAAAATTATGTGAACATGAAGTAAAAAATATTAGACAACTGAGTTTTATTCAAAATTTTAGCGGTTTTGTAAGAATAGAATAGAAACTGAACTGTTATGACTTGTGAAAAATAATGTCAGGTGAAACAGTAGAGACTTACAGGGTATTTTCATCTTTGTGAAATTTAAACGAAAAGAGAAGGATAAAACAGTATCTTATAAGGCTCACTGACAGAGAAAGAGAGACTCCATTTTCTGTATTTTACTCCACATTAAAAGAAGCCACTTAACTTCACTTAAGCTGTGGTTGACCCACTTTCACCCCTTTACCTTGATTAGTTATCAGCCCATTTAAAGAATAGCAGAGTCATAAAGTGGGAACGGAACAAACAGGACAAATTGGGAGGTAGGCTCAAAGTTAAACTGTAATGGTCATCTGGAATTTGGATATCTGACCTTCTGGGAGAAGTAAACTTTGTGATAATTGTGGGACATTCTTGTAAGTGTCCCCCGTATAAGGTAATGGTTACTATGGAAACCAAAAATGTGCTTAAACCAAAAGTGAGACCCTGATCAACATGGACATCTTCTCTGGCTCCTGGTTAGAAATTCCACCAGCCAGCTCAATAAAGCCTTGTTCATTCCTGCTCTTTTGGTCTCTTGTGAATGCTGTTCTCATTGAACTCACTTGCTGCAATAACAGAACATGGAAGGTAAAAGTGTGACCCGGCCTGCGGGGAGTCAACAGAGACTCTAGAGGGGGAGCGGGAAAAGAGACAAGAGACACAAGAAATGGAGACAAGACAGGAGTCTGATCAAGTCTCGTTTATTAAGCAAAAAGCACAGGTATTTATACAGTGTGGAATGGGGGATTGACGTCAGCGGGTAACCAAGCAATGGAGGGAGGTCCAAACATCACGCGAGGGTGGTCCAGGCATCAGGCGATAGCATGTGACTACATCACGCGATAGCACGTGATTTACAGGAAACAGAAACTTAGAGAAAATAGAAACTTAACTCAGGGTAGAAACTGAAACTTAACTCAAGACTCTTAAGATGGCTAGTATTTTACAAAACGGATGCTGACCGCAAGTCTCTCAGTGGTCTCCCACAGGTCCCCCTTTTTTATTTTATTTATTAAAAAGACCATTTTTCCTTGAGGGGACCGTGTCTTTCTTAGGTTAGGATGCTTTCACGTGGGACCAACTTGTACCTTACCCATCATTGGAAAGCAAGACTGCAAAAGGCCTAGTTCCTGTCTTAGGTGGTGGTTGGTGATACACGTGAGCTTCCAGTTGCCTATCTCTGGCTATCCAGCCCAGCGCACCAAGGTGAGAAAGTCAAAATAGCCCGTTGATTTTATTGGGCATTTGCATAATCTGCTTTCGCAAGGTCTCTATCGACCATTTCAAGCCTGTGATAATGGACCTGAATTTGTCGCATTTTTATAGCATCCAATTGTTGTTTAATAAATGCCATCAGTTTGTTAAAAAGACAAGGTCCTAACGAAAGAACTACCAATAACCCAGCCAAAGGTCCCAGCACGGGGAGAAGGTAGGGTAGGATTCCATTCCATGTGCTCCAGAGTGGATTCTCGAATAACTCTCTTCCTCTCTTTATCAGGTCTTTCTGGATCTTTTTTATCTTATCTCGAACGATGCCAGACTTGTTTGCATAGAAGCAACAGCGCTCCTGCAAAGCCAAGCAAATCCCTCCCTGTTCTGCAGTTAAAAGACTTAATCCTCTTCTATTTTGGAGGACTACCTCCGCTAAGGAATCTATTTGATCTTGAATATCTTGAATAGTACTACACAAGGCCTGGACATCATCAATCAGTTGATTAGAGAGCTTGACATAAGAGTGTACAACAACTCCTAGTCCTGTTGAACCTGTGACCAGGGCTCCTGAAATTCCTAATCCTACTAATAAAGGAATAAGCATAATTGCTCTCTTTGAATGGCCTATAGCATAATCAAGGCTGGGGACAGGAATGGGTTCATCTCCAGGTATAATTTCTATGTCAGGTAATAAGGTAGCTATAGCACATAACCCTGTCCAGTTGGTAGGTAAGAAGGTAAAAGCCATGTTTCCTCCACATATGAATATTTGTCCTTTAGCGGGGCAAAGAGGAACTATAATTAACTATATTACTACATTTGGCAAAGGTAACAAATCTGACATCAATTTTATAACTGTTGTTTAGGAAACCTCCTTGTACACAGAAGGTAAACTTAAATGCCAAGGGTTGAATTCTAAATGGCAAACCAGCGGTGCAATTAGGGTATGTAGGGTTTATAACATTATGTGGAGTGAAATTTGAAGGAACGGCGAGAGGCATGAGAGTACCTAAAGTCATGCATAGCCAACAATCTTTAGCTAAGTTAGGGTTAGAGGCATTAAGAGCCATTAAAGTGGCCATCAGAATGTCCGAGGTTTCGGTGCCTAAGTCAGTTCCTCATGATTTGGGGAGTGCTAGAGGGTGATAATTGATCTTTGGAGATGTCCTTTTTATAATGTCTTCTATTCGTTTTTGCACCTTAATTTCTTTGATTCTGTCTTGCGGTCCGCCACCAGCAGAAATATGTATCAGGGCTACCTTGTTCCAGCACACTGGTTTACCTGGGGTGCCGTGGCATGAAGCCTGAGCATATTTATAATTTTTCAAAATCTGTGGAATAGTGGACCAGTCACCCCCAAAGGTGCCAGAGGCAGTGCGTTGTAGGATAGCTGTAAAATAGATCTTATTATTTAATCCTGTGCATTCTTGTACTGACTCATAACAGGAAGAGTGCATTGCCTCATAGTAAATAGAACATTCCTTGGGGCGTGGTCCCAGTCGGCCATTGACAGTAGGTATCACCACAGGCTTATAGTAACACACATAATTTTGAATAGAAACTTCCCCAAAACTGCTGGTGTAGATTAGGAAAGCTATTTTATTACCACAGTTGTAGATCTGGTGTATTGAGTAGGCTTAGTGGTACCAGTACCTCCTTTGCAGTCACATGGGGGTCATATAAGTTTTTCATGGGTATGTTATTTTGGTACCATTGGAGTCGCGGGAGGGCTGGGTTATCTAGAAGTTGTTCGTGACTCACCGGGGGACCAAAGGCCCCTTCTGTTGATGTCCATTCAAGCAGTATCAGCCAAATCCAATTTTTTGGATCCATTATCTAGAACAGAAAACAGAAAAATATCCTCAGGGCAAGCTTTTGTCCCTGGGATCATCCATAGGATTATCTATTTGTTTTACCAATCGTTCTGGTAACCATCTTGCGGATTTCATTTCTTTGGAGTACACACATACTGATCCTCGGCCCCAAATGAGGACTGGATCTGGGCCATGCCATGAATTAGTTATGGCGTCCCTCCATAGTAAGGAGGCAAATTGTTTTTGTGTTTCTGTATACCAGAAGCGTGTGGCTGCTGATTGTCCATTGGCATCCAAATTTTAAAAATTAAGGATAAATAAGGAATGAGAAAGAATATTTCTTGGTGACCCCCTTGTGGGGTACCATTCCCCCATTTTTATTTTATCAATGGTAAGCTTAAGGGAGAGATGTGCTCATTCAATTATCCCTTGACCTTGAGGATTGTATGGAATACCTGTTATGTGTTGAATGTTAAGATGTTTGCAAAATTGAGCAAAGGCTGAACTGGTATAACCAGGGAAGTTATCTGTTTTTAGTTGTTGTGGGCATCCCAAGACCATCAGCAGTCAGCATATGACTAATGACATGTTTGGTAGCCTCACCGGTTTGGAGCAAGGCATAAATGAAACCACTAAAAGTGTCTATAATAACATTTGTATATTTGTATATTTAAGGTTGCCAAATTCAGGTATATGGGTAACATCCATTTGCCACAATGCATTGGGTATCAGTCCCCTAGGATTAACTCCAAGATGTGGAACCGGGAGATGTGTGGCACAAGAAGGACAATTTTTGACAATTTGTCTGGCCTGTTCTCTAGTAATGGTATACATTAGCCAGAGGGTTTGTGCATTAAGGAGATGTAGTTGATGGCCTTTTTGTGCTAGGGTAACTTTATCAGTACTGTCAGTAGAAACCAGTGAGGCCAATAGGTGGGCTTGGCCTTGTGAGCGAGTAGCCAAGTCAGCTTTATGATTGCCTTCAACTAAAAGCCCTGGTAATTTAGAATGAGCAAGTAAGTGCCCTATGAAAAAAGGGTGATTTTTCTTAGTAATAATCATTTGTAATTGTCAAAATAGTCCTCCAGCGTTGGAAACATTTCTTATTTGACCAGCAGTCTCAAGTAGGGGGACAGAATGCATGATGTATGCGCTATCTGTATAAATATTGAGTGATTTATTAGTGAAGGTAGAAAAACAGCAATGACAGCATGTAACTCTGTCAATTGAGCAGAGGTGCTATTTGTTTGGAATTGTACTGTTTGGTCTTGGTAAACATAGGCAGCCACGCCCATTGAAGAGCCGTCAGTAAATACCAAGAGGGCATCTTTTAATGGGGGGGAGTGTGGTAACTGTTGGAAAAACAAACTCATGTTTATTGGCAAAGTTAATGGCTTGTTTGGGGGGTAATGAATATCTAAGAGCCCCATGTAGGAGGCTAAAGCAATAGGCCAAAACTCAGTAGTTTGCATGAGCCAATTAATTTGATCTTTAGTATAAGGCTGTATAATGACATCCGGTTCTTTACCAAAATAACATCTTCCTTGTTCCCTGCCTAAAATTATGAGATCAGATACTGCTTGATAATATGGTCCAATGACTTTTTTGGGTATGACAGGCAAATGGACCCACATTAAAGGTGCCGTCTGCCAAAAAACAGCAGTTGGAGATAGTGCTATGTTACATATAATATATTGTAAAGGTTTGTCATAATCCATGAACGTAACAGTTTGAGATAGGATGGCTTGTTCCACTATATCTATGGCTTGTCTCCCCTCAGGTGTAAGCACACGAGAAGATGTGGGGTTGGCATCTCTGTGTAAAATGTCATAAAGGGGTTTTAGGTCTCCTTTAGTAAGCTTTAAATAAGGCATAAGCCAGTTAATATCCCTGAGGAGCTTTTGGAAGTCATTTAAAGTTTTAAGTGAATCTAATCTCAATTCTAATTTTTGTGAGGAAATCTGTGACCCTCTCATTTGAAAGCCCAAGTATGTGTATGGGTCTGTAAGCTGAACCTTATCAGGGGCGATTTGTAATCCCTTATTAGACAGAGCAGTCTGTAATTCATCATAACATTGAAGCACTTTGCCACCATTTTGTCCAGCCACTAGGATATCATCCATGTAATGAATGATATACATATCTGGCCAGCAATCTCTTATTGGTTGTATAGCCAGAGCGACAAAGGATTGGCACAGAGTAGGACTATTTGCCATGCCTTGTGGAAGGACACACCATTGGAATCTTTTCATAGGTGCTCTAAAATTAGTAGCAGGCAAGCTGAAAGCAAACCGTTTTTGATCATCGGATGTACAGGAATGGTGAAAAAACAGTCCTTCAAGTCTATGACAACTTTGAAATGACCTAAAGGTATAGCAACAGGTGATGGAAGGCCTGGTTGTAGAGCACCCATTAGCATCATGGTTTTATTTACTGCTCTAAGATCCTGCAACAATCTCCATTTGCCTGATTTCTTTTGTACAACAAAGATAGGAGTATTCCAGGGTGAGTTGCTGGGAATGATATGGCCAGCTTCAAGCTGCTCCTGTATCAGCTGTTGTGCAGCCACTAATTTTTTAGAAGTTAGGGGCCATTGATCGACCCATACAGGCTCCTCGGATAGCCATGTAATTTTTTCTGTGTGGGTCACAGGAGTGTCAATGGTCCCTATGGAAAATGGCCTGAGCCTGCTCTGCCCACCTTTGGGATGGCCTCTATAGGTGTTGTTATTCGTGTATTATGTTTCCCTAGGCTTTGACCGGCAAATGTCCATTTTTTAACATCTGAGCAGTAACCACAGCATCAGGGCTACCCATAATCATGCCAATTTGAGACAATAAATCTCTTCCCCATAGATTTATCGGTAGGCCAGCTATAACATAAGGTTGTATAGTACCTTGATTTCCTTCTGCATCTCTCCAAGCTAACAGTTTTGAACTTTTTTCTGGATTTTGACTTTGCCCTATGCCTCTTAGGTGGGTCATAGTAACATCTGAAGGCCAAGCTTTGGGCCAATCTTCCTTTTTAATGATAGTAACATCAGCGCCTGTGTCAATCAATCCAGAGAACTCTTTACCATCTAACCATAGAGACATGAGGGGTTTTTGTGTGGAAATAACTTTTGCCCAATACACATCTGATGAGCCAAATCCTTTATTACCCCTTTGTTGTGAAACTACTTTGTTAGGGGTTTGAATTAGGGGTAAAAGCAATAATTGTGCAAACCTTTGTCCTATCTGGATAGTACTAATGATCTTAGGAGAGGATGTCATAACCTTTATTTCACCTGAATAATCATTATCTATGACTCCAGGATGAACTTGAATTCCATTGAGTGTAGAACTACTGTGTCTTATTATGAGGCCAAAGGTGACTTCCGGTAGAGGCCCAAAAATTCCTGTGGGGAGAGCCTGAACCCCCATTTCAGGAGTTAATACTGTGTGGGTAGCGGAACTGAGGTTCAGTCCTGCACTTTCTGCTGTGGCTCTGCAGAGGTCTGAAATGGATTATTGTTTTGTGGAACAAAGTTGAGTGCCCCAAAAATTTGTTTGGGTTTGGGGGCCTGGGGCTGGCCCTGATTCCCGTTTCCCTGTATCAGGAGCAATACATTGCCTTCAGCATCCCTTCTTGATCTACACTCACTAGACCAATGTTTTCCTCTCTTGTATTTAGAGCATATTCCTGGTGTCTTTATATTAGGGTTGTTAGTGGAACCTTTTTTGCAGTTCTTAGCAAAATGACCAGTTTCCCCACAAGTAAAACATTTGTTTTTATTTTGTTGTGATAAGAATCATCAGACTGTATACCTTTTTAGAGCAGCAGCCATAGCAAGACCTTGCTGATAAGCAGCTCCAATGTCAGAACAAAGGCATATATAGCCTGTTAAATCAGTCTTTTTTCTATATGGTCGAATAGCAGCCTGGCAGGCAGCATTAGCATTTTCAAAAGCCAATTGTCTAACAAAATCTGTGCCTGCATCAGTGCTACTGAAGATTCTACCAGCTGCGGTAAGTAAGCGATGGACAAAGTCTGTGAAAGGCTCATCTGGTCCTTGTTTAATACCAGTGAGAGAAGAACTCATGTCCTCTTTAGAGGGTAACTTCCTCCATGCTCTAGTAGTGGCTTCTTGGATTTGTGCATAAAGCCCTGCATCATATTGCATCTGGGCATCATTAGTAGCATAATTGCCATCTCCAGCGAGCATATCAAAATTCCATCCATTGCCTGCTTGAGCATTACGTCTAGCAATATTTTTACAATTTTCCACATATTTGGATTTCCATAGGAGATAATCTCCTCCTGAAAGAGTTGTTCTGCCTAGTGTTTGCCAGTCCACAGGAGTAAGCCAATTAGTAGCTATAGAATCCAGGATTGCTGTAGTATAGGGAGCTGTAGCTCCATATTGAGCTGCTGCCATTTTTAGTTCTTTTATCATTTTAAAATCAAAAGCAGTAAGATGGCGGTAGGTCTGTCCTTGTTCATCTCTTGTTTCAGACACTGGAAATGCTTCTATATCATCCAGTTTTACAATAGAATTAACCCGAGGAAGGGATGTTGGAATTATATCCTTTGTGATTGGTTTTAGACTCTGTGGGGTATACACTTTAGTTTTAGTTTGGATTTTAGATTTGCCTATTTTTAATCCTTCCAGTTGGGCTGTGAGATCTTGGTGTTCTTTCTCTAGTTTTATCTGATTTTTAAGGCATTCAATTTTATTCCTTAGTTCTTTTTCAGGATCAAGGACTGGGTATGCTGAAGGGAGAGTGTTTGGATTGGTGCCATATGGCAGAGGACACTGGACAATGGATGGCCAAAATGGCAGCAGGAGGGGCCCAGGCCACAGCTCTGGATTATACTTGGCGGCCATTTCTTTCCAATTTACGTCATCATCGTCCATTTTAGTTTCTATGACTTCCGACAAGTCAGGATATAAGTTAGTCTTAGGCTTAGCTCCTCTCAAGTCACAAGGACTGGATGTAACTTCCGGTTTTAGATTGGATTCAAACTGATTTAAACCAGTTTTCAAAGGCCTCATCTTTTTTATATCATCCTTAGAGGACTCTTTGCTCTTGATTTGTTTAGCCTTTTCATCCTCACTATCACTTTCAAAAGACATAGGGTCTTCATTTTCCTCATTTACATTTGTTTGTTTATGAGTTATATCCTGTTTTGAACTAGTCTTTAGTGAATCTTCTTATAAAATATTTTCGCCCTTCTTGACCACATTAGCAACCACAGGATCACAATGTCTTTGAGACATAATTTCATCAATTAAATTCCAGTATGAAAAGGCAGTTACCGGTACTTTTTCTGGCCCAAAGGCCGTATAGTAGTCTTTAAGTGCATCACCAACTCTTTTCCAACGCTTTGTATCGATTGTCCCCTCAATAGGGAACCAAGGACAAACTTCTTTAATATAATCAAAAAATTCATATAATTGCTTAAACTTAACCTTTACTCTTTGTGCCTTTAAAGCTTTTCCTAGGTCTTCAACAAACATCTCATGTTTACTCATTGCTTGTCCCATAATTGCTGTTCACTCACCGAGGTGTGTCTGACACAGCAGGCTCCCGTACCGTCCGATCCTCTTTTCATTTACTGTGCACACTTCCATGAACAGCGTCCCTCACTGGATCCCCCGTGCTCGAGCCCCATGTTGGGCGCCACCTGACCCGGCCCGCGGGGAGTCAACAGAGACTCTAGAGGGGGAGCAGGAAAAGAGACAAGAGACACAAGAAATGGAGACAAGACAGGAGTCTGATCAAGTCTCGTTTATTAAGCGAAAAGCACGGGTATTTATACAGTGTGGAATGGGGGATTGACGTCAGTGGGTAACCAAGCAATGGAGGGAGGTCCAAACATCACGCGAGGGTGGTCCAGGCATCAGGCGATAGCATGTGACTACATCACGCGATAGCATGTGATTTACAGGAAACAGAAACTTAACTTAGAGAAAATAGGAACTTAACTCAGGGTAGAAACTGAAACTTAACTCAAGACTCTTAAGATGGCTGGTATTTTACAAAATGGATGCTGACCGCAGGTCTCTCAGCGGTCTCCCACAAAAGTGCATTTAATTTTTAGGGAAAGATTTAATGTTTTAGAGAAGAGGATTTAATTTGTAAGCAGAATTAACACAGGAAATAGAGAAATAAATTTCAGATAAAATACAGAAATAATCAGCAATATTAAATGCTTAGGAGACAGGTATTTGGGCTTGAAAAGCCTGGGGAAGGGTTGGCTTTGGAACTTTTTGTTGGTGGAGACATAAAAGATGTTCTGCGTCTAGAAAGTATATAATAAAGAGTCAGGGAAATCAAAGAATTTCATGCTTAATCACTAATATATTCTCAGTGATATAAAGTGACTGCTGAGATTGATGAAGTGGAGAAAAGGGTGATGTTTCTCGGCAGGATTATATCTAAATTGTAATGAGAGGCTGCCAAATACAAAGTAGGACAAGCAGCAGTGGAATATATATGTGTTTGTGCTTCCATGCACGCACGTATATATCCAACCCGTGCTTATTTTCTTCTGTACATCAGGGATGTTCCACTGTCCTCACCAAATCTTTTCTCATAAATAATTTCCCAACTCACTTTGCAATTGGAAGAATATGGAAACTTATATCCTGCTGCACAAACAGCTTTAAGTAGAATTCTAGAGATTTTTCTTGAACTCAGGACTTCTTGCACTTACCAGGCAGGCGCATGTGTTGCTGAGCTCTGTCCGCAGCCCAGGATTCTAGAGTACTTTAAATCATTTGCAAACATGTATCTTTGGTTAAATTTAGAAACTACGAGAAACTAGGGATGGTGTATCAGATTACATGAGAAAGGCCTGGATTGCCCTCCTGCCCCTTTCCATTTCAGGTATTAGCAGAGTGGTTCCTTCTGATCTTGGCACAATAAAATATATAATATTTGTTAGGTTACTCTCAAAAATATTCACTCATATTTCGGAGACTTGTCTAAAAGTTTCCTTTTTCTTAGTTTCAATTTTCTAATCTCTAAAATTGTAGTCTACAAAGTTTTGATGAAGATCAAATGGAGGAATCAATGTTTCAAATATTCCTGGCTTGCTGCATTTATGAAGGTTTGAACAGTGACTAAAATTAAACAGAGGACGTAGATTTACCCATTTTGTCTCCTAAATTTCTTCAGTGTAAAGAAAACATAAAGAAGTCTACATACATTTTAATTATATTAACCATTTGATTTTTCTGATCCTAAAATTTATTTATCAAAGCTGCTATTTTTATAAATATTATGTCAGGAGGATTAAAGTTAGCAAATGAAAGAATTTATGTTTAATAAACTAAATACTCTCAATGACAGGAAACTGTCTATTAAGATTGAGGAAGTGGAAAGTCACAATGACAAGAATTATATTTAGAAAAGCATATAAAAATCTTAGATGAAAAATTCACTCACATATGTGTAAGGAGCTATCAAATTCACCAGAATAGATGCAGATTGCTAATTTTAGTACTATCATAAATTAAATATTTTTTTAAAAAATATTTCTTCCTACAAATTTCTACCTACAAATCCTGGAAAAATGCAGAAACATCCTCAGGCGTGCTTGATTGAGATAGCACAAAAAGAAGAAAAAATAGGGGAAATTGTATAAAGACCACAAAAGAAAGGAGTGGATATTAATGAGACAAGCAGTGAGATATGAAGTTCTTACATATATTTACTCACACTATACACTTGGTGTCTTGTCCTTCATGGTTTCTTTACCAGAGAGAGACTTTTGAAGATCATTGAACTATAAAACTATGAGAGAAGTTTAAAAAGACTTCTTCACAAATTTGAGGATCTCATCTACAGAAAAATTATTAAAGGAAGTTTTTGACTTCACATAGAGCTTAAGATTCACATTTCAACGACCTGTATAGTCTGGAAAAGCAAAACATCATTGTAATATAGTCTCCAGATATTACTACAGATCCCTGATACTCAAAATGTTGTCCAAAAAAGTATTTAAGCACAATTAAAGTAGCATCTCTATCAATTGAAATCTTGCTAACAGTACAGAATTTGCATGCTTCCTTGGCCTTTTGTCATATTCTGCTTTAAAACTACTTCAAAGTTGATCTAGGTGCACATTGCCTTAGTTTTCTGTTGCTGCTATACCAAATGTAGAACAAGAAACTACTGTGAGTATAAACTTGGCAAAAAACCTTCACTAATTTATCATCTCTTTGGAGGTCAGATGTCCAAACTGAAGATGCAAACATGGTCAAGTGTCTTCTTAAATTTCTAGGGGAGCTTGGGTCTCCTTGTCAATTCTAGCTAATAGATGCTCTTTGTATCCTTTGTCCTTTCTTTTCCTTCCTTCCTTCCTTCCTTCCTTCCTTTTTCTTTTTCTTTTTCTTTTTCTTTTTCTTTTTCATTTTCATTTTCTTTTTCTTTTTCTTTTTCTTTCTTTCTTTCTTTCTTTCTTTCTCTTTTTTCTACATTCCTCTTAAATTTACTTTTTCCTATTTCAATTATTACTGCATGTTTGTGAAGTTGATACATATCAATTCTTTTTCTTACTCCCCACATCATTTCTTTCTGTTTCCCTTTTGCAAAAGCTGTAGCTCCCTGTTTTCTATGTTTTTTGTTTATTTTTTAATTTTTTTAAAAAAATAAAAGTACAAAAACATATTAACAAACAGACACCAATTAGCATAAAAAATAGTACAATCACAACTGATCTATAGACAAGGTGACATGGTCTCAACAGTGGTTATTGCTTTATCCATTGATATCTTCGAAGTGTAAATATATGAACCCATATACAGACATGCAAAATTGGTCAGACCAT
>PVLD010008336.1:0-13962 GCA_004027595.1 Dinomys branickii
TCCCTACTATCTTCTCTATAATTTGGTATTTCCTTTAATGTTTTTGTGTTAACTAATGTGAAGATAACTATGTAATACAACATCCAGTTCTAATTCCCTACTATATTCTGTATAACTTTGTATTTTCTGTATTGTTTATGGCTTTTCTGGTTCATATGTCTCCATTCTTTTGTCTTTAAAATAAAATTTAAAATAAAAAAATCTGTATTTCATGATTTATAGATATTGAAAGGACAAATTATATATTTAAAAATTTTTTTTCCATGGTTAAATCTGTGGCATATGTATAAGTGATACAGAATTTCCTTAGGGGTGGTTAAGCTATATGCAAGGATGTTTTGCCTAATGTTTAAGGGTGATTTACAGTCTAATTGAGGCATTTGACACAGAGGGAGACACAGAGAAAAAGAAGAGAGAGAGAGAGAGAGAGAGAGAGAGAGAGAGAGAAGTCAATAAAGATAAAAATTATATGGGGTCCTGGATTGAATATACTACCACAAGAAAACTGGAAGATTGATCATAAGCAAGACTGTTTTCATTCCACCTTTTAGCTTATTTGTCAATTGTCATTGGATTTTTTTTTTTTTTTTTTTGTCTTGTTAGGGAAAACTCTTCTAAGGCTGTGGGCTTTTGAATTAATCCAGGATTAAAAAGAAGAGAAAGAGTGACGCTTGGATTAAGTATCACCAGGTGAAAGAGAGATGATACCATGTGGGGCTTGTTTAATCTTGTCCACGGAGGGTAAAAAATGTAGGAGTGTTTTAGGACATTTTCCCAACATCAGGCGAAAAGCAGACATCCAGTCCCGGAGTTCCTGCACATGCTGATCTAAGACTTGAGCGTCTCTTCTGCCTCCCTCCCTAGTTGAGCTTGTTCAGATCCATGGTTCTTGGTATTTTTCATTTTCCTTTAACTCTCAGTCTTGGACCTGCACTGTGAACCTGGGGCTGTCTGTGCAGGTTTGGAAACCCCAGCCATCTACTATTCTTCACCTTAAGGGGGTGAGTATTTTCCTTATAAAGTTATTATAAAATTGAATAAGATAATTAGGTAAAGTGCCAAACACAATTTTGCTGGAATAGAGTAATGTTTCATAATTAACAGTAACTACACTTTTCTTATAAATGTTATATATAAATGGCTCACAAAGTCTGAAAAGTGAACAATAAGCACTCAGGAAAACAAGAGAAATGTTTACTATCAGGACATTGTCAATGAAACCTATTTTCAAGATATCCATTGGGAACATGAGTTGAAAGTTCAGGGAAGTGGACAAATTTGAAAGTGTGCTAAAATGATTAGGTATGTAACTATTAAGGGTTAGGTATTTTACATAAATTGGAAAAACCCTGTAATAGTAGTCTAAGTTAAGTAATTTTTCATTCAGGTATGTATTTAATTATGGGTGACAGATCCCCCCAGGCTAAGCAGCTGATCTCAAATTGACCTCTCTGCCTTCGGGAAGAACAGCAGGCTCTTGTGTGGTTCTCTTGCCTTGCAGCCAGCGGATACCATTCTATGGATTCTTTCTTCATCTCTTGGAGACACCAGTTTGTCCCTTCACTGGTATGTTTGGAGTCTGTGGATGCGACTGCCTCATTCTTTCTGAAGTTGGCATGTAGTTTGTTGTTGTTCACTTAGGAAGAAAACATATTTTAGAAATGTTTTCACAGGAAAATAACTACAGAGGGTTTGCCGAGCAATCATTTCACAGTGAAATCTAATTAGTCCCTATGATGTATTTTTTGAACATCTGAGAAAATTGAGAGAAAGTTTAATTTGATGTTTACATGTCTTTGCTTTACTTGCTTTGTTGGGTTTTATGTTGACATTCACAGAGACTAGAATAATATACTAGTACTTCTTTCAATGAGAATCTTGAGGATAATATTTCAAAACCAAGATCTGAATATAAGGTATTCATTGCTTCTGGGCTACCCTTTCTTTTAGGCCTATCTTAAAATTAAGTACAGCAGCACACACAGAGACACACACACACATAGAATTACTTTTACTTTCCCACATCAGGAGAAGCCCCTAACGTTATATGGATCCCTGCTTATTGTCAACAATATATGTATCCTCAAATATTATTAGTAATATATGTAATCACATATATGGACTGCATATGGGTTTGTATTTACTCTGTCCTATAGAATATACAAATTAGTATCAGAACTGTTAAAGCCACTATGCTCATACCTCTCTGATATTGTGGAAAGTAACTTTCATGCATTCTAAAAAATGTTTGAGAATTAACTACATGCCAGGAAATACCCTTGGTCTTCTAAATGTATTATTTTTCTCCTCTAAAATATATACACATCTTATATCTTGCAGAGTACACATTATTATCTTTAATTTTCAGATGAACTAATTGAATCTTCAGGGAGTCTGAAAAACACTCAAATGTGCATAACTTAACATTTGTCATAAAGGATTTAAATTTAAGTCTTGCTAATTCCAAATTCTATAACCATTAATTACTACCATTCACTTTTAATTAAAGGCATCATTGATCATACTTTTTAAAATCACAAAAGCCTAGAGATTAACACCAGTAATGGAAGACAGAATCAGGAATTGACCTCATTGCTTTCACGGGAAAAGCATGTCACAGAAGGGTGTTGTTATATAGGTTAGTGTAATACCCCCCAACTTTTGGATCATAAAGTCACATTCTAAAAGTTCAGCATATCTAGCAAATGAAAGAATAAGTATTAAACAAAATAAATTCTTGTCTTCCAGTTTCTAATTTTCCTCTGTGTCTTTTTCAAATTCATTTTAAAATATGCTTTAAAAATTTGGCAACTATAATGTGACTTGAGCACACTTAAAACATTATCGTGGGGTTTAAAACTGAAACAAGTGTAAATATTTAGTATGTCTTTGAACAGCGTTTATGTCACGGTTGCCATCTAAGAATGTACATAATAAAAAATGAATATGTCCTGTAGAGATGCAGTAAACAAAATATGTGTTAACAGGCGTTTACGATTGCAGACTATCAAATTAAAGACAAGGATATTCAGTTCCAAAATGATTGTGAAGGTCAGTGAGTTTGGAACTGTTATTTCTTCCTTTGCATTATTTTTGTAATGTAAATATCATCATCTATTTGTCTTCAGTATTATTTAGTGAGCAGTCTTCATCTGTGCTTTTCCTAGGAGAGATAACAAAGTGGCTATTCCAATTACTCAATAATAATTGCGCTTTGTAGCTATGTGGCACTTAACAGTGAGGGTTGAGTGAAGGAGAAAAGAAGAAAATCATAGTACTAATATGCATTATTTATCTGATTTTTCCAACAAAACCTAAAGGAACTGCTGCATCATTACTCGTCTTGTCCCTTTTTCATTCCAAACATTTAACTCTTCCACCTTTTGTAGCCTCTGTCACTGTTTGGGTTGGTCATGTAACTTACTAATGATCAAAGGGAGCGGGAATCTTTGCCAACCCTGGCTAGTAAGAGCCATGGATGCTGACCTCTGTGTTCCTTTCTCTAGGCCTCCTTGATGAAGCTGAGGAAAACTACCTTGGATGCTCTGCATAAGCTTGTACTATTCTTGTGCTGCTTTGTAAATGGCTGTCCATTTGTTAATATGTTTTCATTCTTTTACTTTTAAAATTCTATCTATCTATCTATCTATCTATCTATCTATCTAGTGAAGCTCCAGGATGGACGCAGTGTTGCTCAAGCCTAGCAGAGGGTTCCCCCATCTCCCATTTAGATAATGTTTCTATATGGAAATCAGTTCTATCCTACTAAGCCCTTGAGATTTCTGGGCTTAATTGTTACCGCAGCTAGTTTTATACTAACAATGTCATTATTCTCATTTCACAGGCGTGATCATTGGAAATTAGGTCACAGATCATTTTCTTATCCTGAGATGCTCTACTGCATTTTTCTCCTTGGACTAAAGAGTAAGCAAATGTCCTACCTCTTCTTCCATTCACCATTTTGTATATGGTGACACATCAACTTATCCATGATCTCTGCTGGCTAATCTATCGCGTAAAACTTTGAGGGGAGAGAATTTGGATATCATGTGACTATTGATTTATTCTGGTCAGCATGTAATTATATAAATCATGAAACAGTCACCAGCTACATCCCAGTGTCGGTGTTTTTGCACTTTCATTTTGACCCTATTAGTACATGTTTACTCTGTGTGTTTTTCCCTTTCTGATTATGCACAACTTTAGTTTTTGTTATATTCTAATTCTTTATCTATCATTTTCAATTTTCTTTAGGAATATCCAGTAGCCATTGCAAAGAAATTATGACACTTTCGTAAATGAAAGGAATAAAAATTTTAAAACTATTCTTGAGATAGTTTTTATAGTGGAGTTTCTGATAATGAAGAAACAAAGAAAAATAAAGAAACAATGCAATTGTCTACAAAGATTGAAGGTTTTACTTTTCACTGATAGGTGGATAGATTTAAGGCCATAGTAGCCAGGGTATAGAAAGAGATGCCTTTATAAAAGTATTTAATTTTTAGAATCAGGACTTGAACCACTCCATGTCCTCAATTTGTTTATGTATAAACTTTGCCCCGTCAGCATCTTTTTCTCTATTCTCTGTTCCATCAGTGGCATGGCTACTTCCTGAGTTGGAAAGCTGTAATGGATCTCTATATCATACAGACTTTGGAGGACTTATTCATTTTTTCCTGCAAAAGTTAAATAAAGTGCAAAACTTTCAGCCCATCAATCCTTTAGCAAGCTGTCCAAGGTGACATTTCATTAGCACATTTTGTCAGTGGATAAATCGTACAGCATGCTCTGAAGGGAAGGTGGAAAACATCTCGTCCTTTTTCATTAGCTCCATCTGAACTTGAACCATTGGAGATTACATACAAAAAGCACATGAGACAGAAGAACCGCTATCTTGTCTATAAACTGCATTAATCATTCATTCCCTTCAGAGTGCCTTAAGTCAGTGCCATGTCTCTGGTTAAACCCCAAACTGGCTATTCAATTTTGAGTTGCATGACAGATACATTTCAAGGAAAATCTGAGCCATAATGACTCCTGCCAGGCTTGATAAAGTCCTCATTCATCAATTAATAGTTTCCAGTAAGCTAAGATGGATACAGAAAAATAAGGCAAATCGCATAATAACACTTGCTGATTCTTTCCCCGCATTTCTAGTTTTGCTGAAATCCTGGAAAGAGATATTGTAAAGGCTTGTAAAATGGCCTGGATTCAGGAGGAAGCTACAGCATCTGAAGAAAAGTTTCTTCCTAACCCCGCCTGCTTCAGGCTGTCTGGAATCAGTTGGTGTGTTAAGTGTTGTGGTAGCTCCCGAATTCTCAAAAGGAGAGGGTCAATTCACTTAGCAAAGTCCTCTCCCTGTTTCTTTTCTCTCTCCTTTGAACATGGACATGTGTAGATGCAGAGTTTATATAGTAGTTTTATGTTTTAAATTGATTTTTGTTCAGGTCCAACTACTAGATATAGTTTTCAGTTTTTTAAATACCTATACCATCAAGGTTTTTCTGAAACACATGCTCAAATATAAATTTTTATCCTGTAACACTATCCAGCATGTATGTCAAGGACTAAGAAAAAACAGGACTTTTCACATGTGTAAATTGGAAAGAATGTCTATTTGTAGAAATAGAGTATCTTATCAGATAAATTAGCAGAATAAATGAAAATTTACTGTAAATAGAGACTGTGATTAGACAAACAAAACTGGTCAATTTGTAAGGGTACTGCAAAAAACGGTAACATCATGAAAGAATTCCTGGCATCACTGAGAGTAGGATTTTTAAAAGACAATACTAAATCAGTGTAAACTTAGAGACAAGAAAACACACTTTTTATTGCTTATTTATATCGACCCATAAAGCTAATTAATCAACAGATAGATCTAAAATCTCATTATCCCAAAGGCAACATTTAGCAATGTTTCAAAATTGCATAATGATTCAATTTTACCTGAAACTACCTCAAAGTGTTTTGTTTTTAAGAAATAAATGGTTTTCAAACTCTGTTCCTAAGAGAATACTATGGCTCTATCCAGGGGTTTCTGAAGCAAGATCGGCGAATGGGAGCATGGAGAGGTGTTTGGGCGGAGCCCTCCAAAACAAAAAGGTTTGCAATTGTATTTTTGTGTTTTACATACAGGGCTTAACAGTAAAACTCTCATTCAGCAAAAAGAATTCTATACTGAAGAATCAATAGAAAAACATGCTAATAACTAAAATTGAGGGCATTTAAAAAATATCATGGTCACAAAACGCTACTTTTTAAAATACAATTGAAACTTTCCATATCTGAATCAAAGCCAACCACTGGCTCAGAGAATTTGAATGAAATATCTGTGTTGCATTGACGGAATTCCTGCAATTGGTTTCATGATCAGCGGCATAGCCAGCACCCACCCATTTATTAAGGCAATTCCTCAAATAGCACTATTAAGCGTACTCTACAAACACACTCCCCCCCATTGAGAGTTTGTCTTATTGACTGTAACTTAAAAGAAAAGTAAGCCATCATTTATAGATGTAGCTATTGAGTTGTTAAACTCTCATCTTGATCTCAGTTAAGTTTTCTTGGGACCTATACAATTCTTAAGTGATTGTATACTTGTTAAAAAGAGTTTTACTAGAAAATTTAATTCTATACAAATTAGGTATATCTTATCAATCTATGAAGACTTATTGCTAACTTCATCTGACCAAAGTAAAGTGACAAAGGTAGAACTTTAGAATCTCCACCATCTGCCTTTTGGCTCTTAGACCTTCTCACAGCCTCTCCATTCCTAAGTGAGTCTAGCTCTGGAAAAGTTACACGTCTGTGTAGTACAAACTATGAGATTCCATAGCCACATAGCTATGGGCTGCAAGAGGCCTCAATACTCATTTCCAAACTCTTTCTAGAGTACTTTATAATGCCAATTATCTTAAATTACAATATTATTTGTTATGGACAGTTTATTTTTCTTCATGCCTTTTCAGGTGAAAATAAAAGCACCTGTACTCGACATTTTAGGCAAAAGTAGACTCAAAACAAAAGTACTCATTCTGTATGTAAGTAGACTTAACATGTAAATCTTTTGAAATAGCTTCATTCTGTTAGTCAAACTACTGCTTTGATTTATTTACCCAAAATTGGTAGAATTAATTTGATGGGATTTATTACTTTATTTACAGAATTTGACAGCAGGTTATACACACAGAAAAGATGGTTTACTATTGTTAATGTTATTTTGAGCAGATAAATAGTGACCTAGTGGAGTTAGTTTGGTCAGGGCGAGAGTGAGGGTAGTTGGTTCAAACTGTCAGAATTGAGATGAGTTGGGTCAGGGCTCAGGCTCTTCTTGCTGCTTTACATTTTTAGCTCACTTTAAGGTGATTTACACCTATCACAAGACTTTCAACTAATAGATTCTTGTACATAGATGATACAGCTAACATAACCACAATGGAGTAAGAATATCATCAAACATTCATACATGTTCAGAGGTAGAGTTTAATTAACTTTTAATCTTGGACTGATTATTTCACATTTTTGTACTTCATTCCCCTCACCTTTAATGTGAGTTGGTTTACACAGTGGCATCTGACTTCTTTAACACTCTAGGAATTCTGCATAGATAACTTGTAAAATCATGCAAGAAACAATCATACTTTTAATCAATTCATGTTTTTCTTTGATTTGAATGCACATGCCCATTAATGTGCAGAATTACTAAACACACGTACACACACATATCCTTCCTCTTGCCACTTTGCCAAGGTCTTCTCAAAGCGTAACCACTAAGGTGAGCCATGCCTTACTTACATTCTCATTGCTGTGACAAAATGCCTGACACCCACATGTTAAAGGAGTTAAGGTTTATTTTATCTCACCATATGTAGTAGTTTCATTCTATAGTCAGCTGGGTCTAAGCAGGGCAGCATGGCAGAGGAGAAACAGTCCATGGCATGACAGACAGGAAGCAGCAGCAGCAGCAGTGAGCCTTGTGGTTGGTGCTACTCATGCCCAGATGGAGCTTCCCATACTCATCCCCAAAACTATGCTAAATCACCAGTAGACTAATTTAGTGATTGCTGCCCTTAATCCATATTCACACACCCTGGATCCAGCTGCCTCCCAAAAGCCCCACTGATGAGTGCATGAGTCTTCTGGGAGATATCTGGATATAAGCTGTAAAAGCCAGTAAAATACTAAGAGACATCCTGAATAAAGGGACTAAGATTATGTATGACTTGGTCAGGGGTAAAGGGTCTATGTATGAAAATTTAAGTTTATTTCTAAAAAATCTTGATAAAGTACTTCTTTCCTTTCACTAGTGATTTTCACAAGTTCCCAGATATCAGTAGTAAAAAGGTCCCCTAATATGTGCTTTGTGAGAATACCATATTTGAAACATACTCAGTATTTAAGATTTGAAGTTGCATTCATAGACAGACAACACTTCAAGGTTCTTCTTTAAGGAACTCTGGTTTTACCAGTTGATGCTAAGCAAATAAGTTGGTTTTTATTGGAACAACCTCCCCGCCCCATTTTGGCAGGATTTAGGTTTAAATCATGCTATAATGATGCACCTGATAAAGTCATTCACCATGACTTGGGTGTTTGCATAGACTAATGAGGAAAAATAATTTGGTGGAAAAAGAAAGCTCTTTAATTTCTGACACAACAAATGGAAGTATTAGAGCATGTTAGTTCAAGTATTTCTTTACTAGTAACAAAACCAATCTTATTGGAGATCATTAGAGTAAATAAGGAACAAAATCATTATAAGGAGTAGATAAGGAACTCAAAAGTGGGGATACACTGCATCTCAAGGCAGGACTAAAATCAGACCTGAGATGCCTTAAGAATCTAAGAGAACAATCCCTGTCTTTTCCTCTTGACTTCTTTCTGCCATCTCACCTTCCTTACTCTGGGCACTGGGTTTTCCTGCCCTCTGCATTCTCAGTATTCTCTGCATGGCATCGTACTGCTCCTGTGCATTTGCAAGTACCTTCATTAGAGTTCCACTCATATTCCTGGACATTCTACTGAGCTCTAAATCTCAATTCCAAACTCCGAGAGAGGAACAACTGTCTCATTTCAAGATGAATAATAATGGTGCTATTATTCAAAAACATGGAACCATCCAGTCAGCCAGCGTTGGTAGAGCCAGGCGTCCTTACTTTTGAATTCTGATAGCACTGAGACTTTCAGGGATTTACCATTACTGCTTGTTTGTAGGGCTGCCCGGAGGACAGAGAGCAGCTCTACGAACAGGGACATGGCCCCTGGCTAGGTAAAGCACCTTGAAGATTTAGCCAAGAGAATGATAAAAAAAACCTGCATTTACTCCCCTGGCAGAAGCTTCTATGCTCTTCTTGTCACCCTATTTCCTCATGTGCCACCGGCAGGTGGTGATGCAGGAAAAGGGTCCCGGTGATTAGAACTACAGCTGGCACAGGAGTCCAACTTTTAAGGGGGAAATCACAACAAAATGAGGTAAACTTTGGGATCAAGTTCTACAGAGTTCTAGTGAGACCTGAACGGGGACCAACTGTAGTTGGGAAGTTGACATAAGGCCTTCAGAGATTTGATGCTGGAATCTTTGTTGACCTACAAATGAAGAAATTAACCAGACCAACCCAGTCGTTGTGTATTAAATAATGAGTACAGCATTCATGTTAACTGGAAATGCATATGTTGAATCTTTGGGTTTCAGTGAAATCATGGTAACAACTTATTTACCATAGTTGGTACTGTGAAGTTGAGAAAGACCGAGGCAACTGCAACCACTCCACACTGCTCATCTATCGACAGCATTAAAGTCTTAATTGTGTAAACTTGGTTCATAATTCTGTAAGCTTATTTTGATTGCATAGTTGTACCTTGTTTGTACATGTCACAATAAAATTGTGGCAACTCTGCAGATGCTGTTCTTCTGAAATCCTTTTTTGCCTCAATCGAATTATTATGGCTGTGTTTTGAAGAGATTTATTATAATTGTAAGTATGAGTAAACTACAGTGGAGTTTTATGGAAGTATCCGTATTTTCACAATAATTTATTATAATAACTATACATCTCACTAAAATACTATAATAAAAGTAGAATAAACCATAGCTCCGGTGTTCTTTTGCTTAATAGTAGATATATTGCACGTTATACATGACATAAAAAGACTTCATTGTTAAATGTTTTCTAGATTCACTAAATTAAAAGACTGTATTAAAGCTAAGGTTTAACTTTACTGTTCAGATCGCACAAAATATTGATGAACTACTGATACAAATGTTCATAGAAAAATTCTGTTAACGGAGGAAAGAATTATTCATCTTTAAATTCACGCAGGCATATGGAGAGCAGCTCTATGACACTGTCTCCAGAGAAACCATTCCATCACTGAGTCCCTCTCAGTTATAGTACTTGTCCTTTATTCTGTTCTCTTAAAATATCTCTATATTATTAAGAGATGCCTTAATATCTTCCTCTTGCTCTAACAAAGCACCACACAGTGGGTAAATTATAAATACTAGACGTTTATTTCCTATAGTTTTGAAGGTATGAAGTAGAAGATCATGAAACTGGTAAAGGCATCACACCATGACACCTCACACGGTGGAAAAGACAAAGGCTTCATCTTTCATAAGAGCACTGGTTTCGCTCGTGAGGTTGCAGTGCTGTGGCTGAATCATTTCCAAAGGGCCTCATCTCTTCATAATATCACTTGGGGGCTAAGTTGCAATATACCAATTCTAGAAGCACGTGCACATTCAATTCTTAGTAAGGAGTTTCTCAATGCGTATAAACAGTGTTAGAAGTGTGTACCAGAGTAGCAGAAAGCTGAGGTTGGGGATATAGTGTAGTGGACTAAGTGCCTGCCTGGCAATGGCAAGGTCCTGAGTTTGATGCCAAGTACTGCCAGAAAAAAAAGAAAAAAAGAAAGAAAAACAGAGTTGCAGAGTATGTTACCAATATCAAAGAATAAAAATAATTTTAACTATAAAACTTACATTTTACTTCAAAAATTGGTGAGAAGAATTACATAAATGAAGTGGTACCTAAAGGTCAAAACATTACTCTGTATGGTACTAGAAATTATTACTTTAAAAATTCAGCTAGAATGAAATCAGAGGTTTTAAAGAAATATACATTCAATGTAGGCTTAAAAACTCCTTGGGAAGATTTATTTTCTTTGGGTTTTTAGTTAAGCTTCACAAAAATGCTTTGAAAAAATTCTGTATCTATTTATATTACATTCTCTTACATAGCCATGTTCCTGAAATTCATACTGTGAGAAAGTTCAAATAAATTAGTTATTAATGTTTGTTACATCTGGCTCCTGGTCAGGGAAGCAAAGATGTCACGTGTGGGGATGAGCACCACAGTTCTGCTGTCCAAGCGGCCCATTTGGCAAGATCATAAACTCAGCCCCAGTAAAAAATCAGAGGGACAAAGTTTAATGAACGGTAGCAACTTTATTTGTAAAGGGGTAAAATGAAAGGAGAGGAAAAGAGAAGACTGACAGATCCCCTGATAAGACAGAATTGGAGTGGGGGCTCTGGGAAGATGGAGGACCCAGGAGTTCTTCATTCCTAGACGCTTTCATAGAGGGGTAATAAGCCTTCCCACCGCCACTTAGAGCTTGCATTAACTCGATTAGCTTTATTTCTTTTGGTGGTCTCTGTGCAGCTTCTTTCCATTTGTTCACTTGTCCTTGACCTACTTTGTAAGGCCTCAAGGCTGGCTGGCAAGGGGTTACCTTACTCATGGTTATCTTAGAGCTCATAAGGGGCATGTGGATAGCCACCATACTCCATAATGACCTAGAGTGAATGACAGAGTGCTCCAGTGTGAACACACATGCCTATGTTTCTGTATGCTAGTGCATAGCTGACGGTGCACATTGCCCTAAAGTTGGTCAGCCCCCACCCCCACCATTGCTTTTCCTATATTGTGTTGGGGGTGGGTGGCCTATTGTTTGCACACTTGGCTTTCTCTCAGCTCTTTTTCAGATCTTGGAGCAAGACCAAGGGCCATTTGGTGCCTTTGGTCATCTGTTTCTTCTCTCATTCTCTAACCCGTCCTTGACCGATCTCCCAGGGAAATCTCTAGTAGGGTTTGTGTTTACCTTCTCTAGCCAGGATTGGCTAGAAGACCTAATGAAGCCCCTGTTCTATTTTTTCTCTATAGACCCCTGCCCTACAATGTGTATCAAAGTCCTTCTGTTTACTAAGTGTTTATTAATTTATTTTATGCCAGTCTATGTTCAGGTCAGTGATATGTATCCAGTATAACGGAAAGTTCCAGAATTAGTTTCCTGAATACCTGACTTTAGGTAAGCTGATATAAAGTCATACCTGACATTAACAAACCTGAACATTCAAAGTGCTAAGAGCAAATGTTAATCATTAATATACTAGTCCTACAGGGAAGAGTCCACCATGAATGGAACTCAACTTTGATTTGTACAAAGGTGACTGAACATGATTCCTGGTGAGTGAGGCTAGGGTAGGAGGAGAATTAGAGTTCTGTAGGGTCACAGCAATGAAAACTTAAAACCCGTAGGAAGAGGGTTTGAAGTTTACAAAATCCATCTGGGAACACTAACTGCATTGGCTGAACTTAGACTTCTCCTATCCCACAGACAGAGACCCTACTTTCAGATGGTGGTGGGGACAAAGAATAAATTACTTGACATTTTTGGAAGCAGACACTTTAAGGAGAATTAAGGTTATGTTAGATAGGTGGTCTTGAGCTGTCAGAATCTATGTCAGTATTTGCTTCATCTTTAGAGTCCACAGCTGAGGCCTAGGTGGGAAAGTGCTCAGAGGATCCCGGCTAGAGTTTGGTCAGGTAGAGAATCTTTTTATTCTAGAAATCTAGAAATCCTGTTAGTTAATAAATGCAGAATAGATTATACCATTCTTTATGTGATCTCTGGGCTGTGCTTTTCCCAGCATTTCAAATTTCCTGGAAAGGCAACTCCAGTTTCTCATACTGAAATGCTTCCCATTAAAAATATCCAATATTTCATTTTTCACAATGGGTACGATAGCTTGCGGAGTTCCATCAGTCTTTCCATCATAGATGTTTATCACAAACCCAGGGTCCATTAGCGGAGAAGAAGACAGTGGAGGTTTTCTATGTTTTCTCTTTCATTGGTTTCTGCTTTTATTTTTACTTCGGTGTACTTTATGTTTTCCTTTTTCCTGTCTTTTACTGTGAAACCTTCAGACACAGACTGCTCTCTTGCCCTCATACAAAGAAAGCTACAGATCCCTTACTGATTACTTTTACAGCTTGGTGTGGTAATTTTTGATATGCTGGATTTTCATTTCAGTCAAGTTCAAAAATTTTTAAAAGTTATTTGGGGAATTATTCTGACCCATGGATTGTATGTAAGTGTGTAGCTTGATTTTCCAATATTCAGGGATTTATAAATATTACTTTTACTGACTTTAAATTTAATAGTACTATTATTCAAAAACTTTTTAATTCACTATAGATGTATACAATGATGTTTAAAGCTGTCATCTTGCTGCGTTTTGTTTGCTTTATGAACTAAATGCCCATTTTCAATTGTCTGACCTTTTTCTATTAACTTTTTATTCATTTTGTCGGTTTTATATTCATTTATTTGTTTTAGTGGTGCTGAAGACCACACCTAGAGCCTTACAAGTGCTAGGCACGTTTATAGCACTGAGCTACCTCCAACCCATTCACACTTTTCGGTTGGCTTAACCATAGCTGTTTTCTTATTTTGGTGATTATTTTAGGCTTTCTCGTGTATTCTGCAACTTGTCACAGTCTATCTCCCAGTGATATGCGATTTCACACAGAAGAAACATAAATAATGTGTCTTCATTTATAACTTTCTAGTAGTTGTGCTGTTGCTATTTGTTGTAGTATTTATTTCATACATGATGCAATGTTGGCATTATTTTGGTTTAAGCAACCACATATTTTATTTTATTTATTTATTTTTTTT
>PVLD010008336.1:14062-35210 GCA_004027595.1 Dinomys branickii
CATAGTTATCGTCACATTAGTTAACACAAAAACATTAAAGGAAATACCAAATTATAGAGAAGATAGTAGGGAATTTGCACTGGATGCTGTATAATATAAAGTTATCTTCACTTCTGTTAATACAAAAACGATTGAGGAAATACAGAATTATAGAGAACATAGAAGGGAATTAGCTCTGGATGCTGTCCTACATAATGTTGCCTTCATCTTTGTTACTCAGGTTACGCAGATGATGGCCCTTTTGATCAGTTCGTTTTTTCTCCTCCCTCATCTCCGTTGCCCTACCACTCAATCAGTTATCTTCCCTGTGATAATAACTGTACTCCTGGGTTTATCTATATCCTTGGACTCTCACCTTGGGAAGAGATATAGCTGCCTCAGACTATACTATAACATACAAACTGCCATGGTTGGAGGTGGAAAAGCACATATGCTCACAGCGGACCACCCAGCTCCACCCCGCCACTGTGCTATGGGTGGGGGCGGGTCCAGTCCATGAGGTGCCCTGAGCAGGGCCCTCAGTGGAGCAGCCACCGGGCCCACTGCGGAGCAGCAGCGGAGCAGCCACGGGGCCCACAGCGGAGCAGCCGCGGGGCCCACAGTGGAGCAGCCGCATGGCCCACTGCGGATCAGCCGCTGGGCCTACTGCAGAGCAACCGCGGGGCCCACTGTGGAGCAGCCGCAGGGCACCCGCCCCCATCGGGGCGCCCTCAGTGACCCTTTTGGCTCTGTCCCGTTAAGGAACCACATATTTTAATGTTCTTCACTACTTTGTATAAGTACATATTTCTGTCTGACACCATTTTTCTTCTACTTGGTGGAGAAAGCTGTTCGCTTTTTTCCAGCCAGGAAGCAGAGCCCAGGGGAAGGGCCCATTGCAGTGCACCCTCCAAAGGCTGCCCTCGCTGCACCTGGACCGCCCTCCTGGCAGCACGCGGGCTGTGGACAGTGGTGCACGATGCGCACAGCACACCCATAAGGCAGCAGTCTCTCTGAACACCTCCATTGCAGCCAGGTCAACACTTACAATGAACTGGCATGTCAATTTTTTGAGAACTGTGTATTTTTATATTTCTGTGAATGTCCTTGATGTTTGTTCTGAGAGACAGGTAAATTGCTTGAAAATAGTTTGATTTTCAGAGATCTTGCTTTTAAGATTCATTAGAAGTGGAGAACAATGTTTAGTATATGGCTGATCATTTTTGCTTGAGACAAGAAATTTTAAAATACTCTGTCTATTGTCATGTGTTTTATGAAAAATTTCAATCTCACCATTAGCAACAAGCTTTATTTTTCCTTTCTGATGACTAAGTACTGCTTTCTCCATCTTTAGGCTTTCTTCCCCTGAGCTCCAATGACCCCCTCATACACGTGCACACAGCAGTGTTCTTCAGCACACCCAAGGTGGACTGGGAGATCTCTAGACTTCCCTTCTGTTTCTGATCCTCTGTCTTGTAAACTCTTCCTGCCTTTTTTTTCCAAGACACTCACAGGTAAAGGCATGTCTGCTTAAGCTGTGCTGTTGTCTGCCAAGTCTGATGGGATTGCAAATTTCGTGTGTCAGCTTGACTGGTAACCAGACAGCTAGTAAAATTTTTATCTGGGTAACAATTTAAAGTCCATTTCAAGACTACATTGGGTATTTGATTCAGATAATGTAAAGTAAGGAAGACACACTCTCACCAGTTTGGTTGGGTATCAGCCATTCTATTCAAGGCCTGGATAGAAGAAAACCAAGTAAACAGGTTAAATCTTTTGGTGGACTCATTTACTCCTTCCTTAGATACTTCATTTCAGATTCATAGGCCTCTGGAGTCTGGAACTTACACAATACTACCTTGGGTTCTCCCCTAGGTTCTAAGCCTTTGGGGTAATTGACAACAGTTCAGGATAATTGACAACACTGTTGGATTGTTATTCCTTTGTATCTATCAAATTTCTTTCGAGAATTTCAAAATCATTCTCTTAGGTAGAAACATGTCCTGCCTTTCTGATGAATTGGCCCTTTAGTCATTATGCAGCATCACCTTTTACTTCTGTAATACAAAATTCTCTGTTTTGAGCTTGGTTTTAATTGGATTACTACAGTCATTCCAGTGTTCTTATGCTTGGTGTTTTTACGCTTTATCTTTCCCATTCCATTTATTTTCAATATTTGACTCTATGTTGGAAATATGTTTTGCAGACAACACACAGTTAGAATTGTATCTTATGCTGTATCATGATCTCAATCTTCTATTGATGTGGTCATTCCATTAGTATTTAATGTAGTGTTGATATGGTTTGACTCAGCTCTATAATTTTTATTTTTGTTTGTCCTCTTCTTTTTGTTTCTTTTTCCTCTTTGCTACCTTCTTATCAGTTAAGTATTTTTAAAATTGTAATTTATTTACCTATTGACATTATAGCTACATTTATTTTCATTTAATGTTTCAGAGCTGGCTCTAGGAAATGCACTGTGCATTGTTAATTCTTCACAGTCATTGAAAGTCAATGCTGTAGAACTTGACATAAAATGTGGAAATCTTGCAATTTTGTAGGTCCATTTACTTCCTCTCTTCACTTCACACAGCAGTTCCCATCTGTATCACATTCACATAAATTCTAAGTCCCTCCAGTGAATGCTTTGGGTTTTGCTTAAACTAGTTGCATATATTTTTTAAAATCATGATATATTCTGAATATTTCTTAAATACTTTCCATTTTCAGTGATGTTTATTCTGACAGATAATCTGAAAGTTCATCTGTCATTTCCCTTTACCCAAAAAGTTATTGCTCGTGTTCACATATAATGGTAGCCAAGTTTTAGTGTTTTTAATTTGAAAATATCCTAAATTTCTTTTCAAAGACTACTTTTACTTTATATGTAATTCCACAGTGATTGTTCATTGGCCTCTGTTATTTCTGATGAAAAGTGAGTGATGCATAAAGAACACATTCAGTGGTTAATTCAGTGTTAGGTAATTGAATTTAAGGCAAAAACTCAGATGAAGAGACAGCAATTTAAAATAGTAACGAGAAACTTCTAAGAATAGCAGAGTAAACTGCTCCACAGACATTTGCCATAGCAAATCTCCAGTTTAACTGCTGAAAATTACACATACAAAAATACTCACTCATGGGGGCTGGGGATATAGCTCAGTGGAATAAGTGCTTGCCTAGCAAGCGCAGGGTCCTGAGTTCGATCCCCAGTACCGCAAAAAAAAAAAAAAAAAACAAAAAAAAAAAAAAAATACTCACTCAAAATCTCTAGAAATTGTTCTAATGGCACGTGGGTAATTGGGTAGCATTTATTTTAAAAAGCCCTGAATGCTATAGATCATGATAAGCAAAGGAAGAATGAACAGTGTTTGGGCCACTATGGGCCTTGATCCCTATATGTTACAGAAACTCTCCTCTGAGCATGTGTTGCCAAGAGTTCAGGGGCTCTGCCCTGGGGCTATGATTTCATCTGGAAGGGACAAAATGCTGGTGCTTCTCATTTCCGGCCAGCCTTATCTTGCAACAGCAATATTTTAGACCAGTCCGGCAGGCTCAGAGGAAAGACCAGGTTCCTCTTCCACACCCATCCCCTGCTTCCACAGCCCAAATGGGCTTAGCTGGCCAAGGAGACTGAAGACGCTGGCGCCTCCATACACTGCTCATGAGATTTTAAAATCAAGCAGCTGTTTTTTTACATCGAGTAATGCCCCTATGAACATTGATGTGCTAGTTTTTGTAGAAACTCTTGTTTTTGTTTCTCTTGGGTTTATGCTTAAGACCCAGCAATTGTTCCCCTCAGTATACCCAAAGGACAAGAACATAGACATCCCTACAAAATTTGTATATCAGTGTTCATAGCAGCATTATTTATAATACCCCAAAAGTGGAACTAGCAGAAACAAATGAATATATGAAATGTGGTATATCCATACAATGGAATACTGTTAGACAATACAAATAAATGATATATATTGCAATGTAGACAAAAGTTTAGAAAATATGGCAAGTAAAAGCAGGCATTCACTAAGACCACATATTTTATAGTTTTACTTGTATGAAAAATCTCAAATAAGCAAGTACATATTGACAGAAAGTAGATTGGAGTTTGCTTAGGACAGACAGGGGCAGGGCACGGGAGCCATCTGGACTGACTACTGTTAGTACTGGCATTCTCTTACCTTTTGTTTGTCAAGGATCCAAAGATTTGAAAATTAGGTTGTGGTCTGGTTGTGAACAGAATAAGAAAAGTACCTTGAATTATGTACTTAACATGGCTGAATTGTGTGCATCTATGAATTGCATGTAAATAATACTTTAAAAACTGATGAAAGTCCCACATTTTTCAAGCACAAAAAAGAAATATGGTGACAGTTGACTGAGATTTTATATCATAATCTTCAACACAGGTTGAGTTCCAAATAATGAGTGTGCTTGATAGTAGAAGATGACAAATATTAATGTGTAAGTGCTACCAAGTGTCCAATCCTGTCTAACTACTAGAGAGGATACAGGGAAATCTAGATAAAATCCAAAAACCTCATCCAACTAAATGTTTTATCTAAGTGATTGAAAATATCCAGATGGTGAAAACTACTTCTGAAAATATAAATGCTTAGATAAAATCATTTTCCCCTTAAGTCTCTCCCTCCATTCTGTTCTCTGTCTGTCAACATTTCACACTGACACCAATTAACTGTGCTGCAAAGTCTCATTTGCTAAGCAAGAATGTTGACTTCATTATGTTTTCATTACATCTCCAATACTTTCTTCTGCAGTGGAAATTTAGTTTATAGTATGATCAAAGATTTTAACACACCACCTGTTCTATGTCATAATACTTACCCTGTTTAATGAGATAAGGGCTATGGTGGGAATTCCCTTAAACAACCAAGGGGAGATATACATATTATAGTGCAGATTTGGAGACACCTTTCCTGCATATTTAGCTCTTTGTTCCTTCTCTTTTGCTTTCTACCTAGTTATTTAGCACTTTGATTTTTTCCATTAAAATATGTTACTTAAACCAATATTCTAGTGAAAATATTTTACTTGAAATTTCTTTTCAACTATGTCCTAGAGAATACTGTCAGCAGCTTCAGAATATGTTAAAATCATGAGAATATGAAATCCTCCAAATAAGGTTGGATTTGTCAAATATTTTTAAACATTATAAACAAGTTTGATAAGCTTATTCCAACTCAGCACAGTTTTTAAGTACATATTTTAAAATCAATGAAGTTTTAAATAAGATTCTCAGTTTTTAGCTATTTCCATAGTGTAGTAAGTGGCTTTCAATATAAATGGATGCCATGTTGGATATTTTAAAGGTTAATAGAAACTACAGGGGAATAATATTTCCTAAGTTTGTGTTAATGATTAGGTTAGCTATTGCTTTTTAATTCTTTAGCACAGTGCCTGGCACAATAAACATTATTCAATTTTTGCAAGGTTCAAATTGACATTCATATTTTTGTGATAGTTGTTAAAATTTATGGCAATACCATTTTGTTTTCTGGAGTCATAGCTCTTTCTGGAGCTGGCCAAGATCTGGTTTTGCGACACGCAATCTCCCTTATTATGCCTGTAACAGACATTGCAAACTTTCCTTAAGTGTGTGTCCGAAAGTCAGGACATTATTTCAAAGTCTTTCTCCACATTGTAGCTATTAATACTAGCTCTAATTTGACAGTTGAGATGGAAATTACTTGCCATTCTCATTTTAACATGAAAATGGATTTTAAGCCCTGTGGCCAGCTAAGGTGGCAGGGATTTGGTGTTGAAAGTGGCTTCCATGGCCCTGATAATATTTTCCTATTGGGATCTATTTACACAGTTTTAGGAAATTTTCTGTTTAACAACATTTTCACAGTGATCACTCTGGACTATTTAAAACACAATTGCATCTGACCTTTTTATCCTTAACCTGAGGGCTGCAGAAGCAAGACACTCATAGTTGAAGTGAGACGCTTCAGATTATAGAAGAGTAAAATAGGCTGGGATGGGCTCTTCCAGGCCATTGATAACTTGCCAAGACCCTATATTTGTCCAGAAGAAGAAATGCAAATAAGTGCAAATCAGTGAAAGTGGATATTGCTTCTGTGTTCTGGTAAACACAGGACTTCAGAGCCCACTTCTTGGCCTATGAAAGACTGATAATTGATTAACAAAACTAAACAAAAATACTATGATTGAGGGTAGTATCCAAATTGAATTGGGTGTCTCAATCCATGGTAAAACTTTAAAAGTGTACGTCCATCGCTAAAAACCCACATTATTCTGGGAAATGCACTTCATTTTGCATTTCAGATTCAAGACTAATGAAACAGACATTGGAGTAAAAGTACTAAAGGTGTAAGATGATGAAGAATGTCTAGAACTTCACAGTCCATAGGTTTTTCTTGTATTAACTTTAAAAGTCAAAGTTAGCTGCCCCAAAGTTTATAAATAAAAGTACTTGTGTGAGTGTGTGTGTGTGTGTGTGTGTGTGTGTGTTTTGGCTTTTAGAGACAGTGTCTCACAATGGAGCCAGGCCAGTCTTGAACTCCTGCTACTCCTGCTTTGGCCTCCTAAGTGCTTGGACTACAGGTGCGTTTCACTGCACCTGGGCTTAAATAAAATTTCTGAAAAAGCATCTGAGGAATGTTTCTTGTATATATGTGTGTAAGGAATACATTATAGGGTTTCAAATAGAGATGGTATTTAAAATTCTGCATATTGAATTGACTAATTTCAACCTTTGCCATTAGCCATTGACCATGATGTCTCTTTAATTATCTACTTTTAATATTTTATTATGTTTTGGCTAAGATTCTCCAGAAAGACTGATCTAAAAGGGTATCTATCTATCTATTATCTATCTATCTAGCTATTATCTATCTAATTATCTACTTATCTGTCTATCATCTGTGTCTATCTGTTATCTATCCAGAGAAAGAGATATTAGCTAACTTGTTTAGAGAGTCTGTGAAGTCAGCTGGAGATCCAGGGAAACTGGCAGGTTGTCTCCCTTCAATCCAAAAGCCTCAGACATAGGAAAGCCGTGGTCAGAACTCCTCAACTTTAGGCAAAGTTCTTAGAACTCCACTGGGCTTTGGAACAAGTCCGAGGATCCACCATCAGAAAACCTGGAATTCTGACACTTAAGATCAGGAGTAGCAGGTTACTACTTCTGTAAAAGGGAGACTGAATCTAACTTTCTTCCACCTTTTTGTTCCATCTCATTTCCTGGCTGACTGAAGGGTGTTTGTCTATATTGAGTAGATCTGCCCCATACAGGGCACTAACTCAAAAGTCTGTTTCCTTCAAAAATATACTCACAAACACACTGCAGTAGCAGACATATCAAATGGCCCAAACCCTGGATCTCCCTTTCTGCAGAAGAGAAAAGTGTTCAGGACATAACTGAAGCATTGAGAATAATGAATGCTTTTTATCAGCAGTCTGATCCCATCATCTAGTCAAGGCAATAGCTGACACCCAAATCAATCATAACAGACATCTCAAATTTTCATGTGAATTCAGCTTGGAAAACTATAGACCAGTATCTTTTATGAGTATAGATGCGAAGATCTTCCATACTTATTACCACATTGAATTTAACAATGTACTGATGAGCATATATACACTACAAAAGTGGGTTGCTTTCAATTAATATAATTCAGTACATCCAGAACCTTAATACAGAAATCACATAATCACAATAACTAATACAGAAAAAAAAAAGATTCAGCAAAAGTCAATATCTATCCATTATAATGATTCTGGCAAAAGTATATTTGAAACTCTATAATTACTCATGTAGACACATACAAGTGACATTCTCCTGTATTCTTAGGTGTTATCACCTTATTAAACAATCTGTTGGGAAAAGCATAAGGTCATTTTACATAAAATCTATAATAAAGCTTTTATTAATCCTTTTACCTTACACTATTTGAACAGAAATGAGCTATAGGCTATAATGACAACTCATTATTGCCCTGCACTAATGATTTTGTCCCACTGTCTACAATTTAAGAGAGTTCAGCAGAATGATAGGTTAAATAATGAGCTGACTAACTCTTGTGGATGGTAAGAAGAATGAGGTTTGAGCAGTCTTCATTTGATCTTAGCCATAGGGCTGAGGAGCAGTTGAATAGTCCTCATTTTTGTTAAAATTTAGAGCACTATGATTTGATACTGCTATTTCAGTTACTGACCTGTTATCCTTCCATGCTGAAAAAAATATTTTTCCTCTTTACAAGAGGAAGTTTTATTACTTCCACAAATGTGGATTGCTTTGTCTAATTACTGACAGAAGAAGGACTGTAAATCATTGATTACAAAGCTAATCATAATTTTTGACAGTTGTCCCCCCCAGTTTTGATGGCTTTATGGCTAATAATCTTTGTATTTATAGACCTAACAAAAGAATAAAAAGGTAGTGTATGCTGGGGCAAAGACCATGTGCATTTGATTGACTTTTGAGGATGTAACTCTAAAATAGTATAACACATAGGTCTCATATGAAAAATAATAATAGAATGTACTGTTAAATGTTGGAAGTTATCTAAGATATATAACCCAAACACTGACAGACAAAGTACATCTCTATTTGTGCTGTATTGAATCGGATTTTGCGGCCCCTCCTCGGCAGAAATGAGCTCCGTAGTACCTCAGCTGTTTCTGCTGGAGACTCTGGAGGGAACGTCAGCGCCACAGATTTCTGTCATGCTCGACTTGATACCACCTAATATCTCCTTTACTAACTGGTAACTGGAGTGGTTATTTGTCTTGTTTATGCCAGAGAGCTAGTAGAGCCACTTTTGATCGGATGCTCTTGGTTATTGTTTGAGGTTCATTTGACAAATACGGAGGACTGAGGTCTCGGTGTTTTCAATGCCTCGCCTCATGTTCCATCTCGTGTTTAAAAGAATCTAGATGAAAAGTGAGCAACCAACCACCCCCAAACCAGCCGCCCCGTGTCTGAGTGGGCCAGTTCAGCCCTTGCTTTCTCTGGTTGTTTCTAGTCAAGTGTACTTTAAAAGCAGAGCTTGTAGCTTTTGTTTAATTTTCATGGGCCTGATAGTCGGCCAGGCAAGCCGCATGTACCTCACGTGTCTTTCACATAGCGTGTAGACGGGTGGGGTGGGCTCAGTAACTCAGTGGTACAATTCTTCCCTGCATGCAGGAGGCCCTGAGTTCAACGCACAGCCTGGAAAAAAAAAAAAAAAAAAAAAAAGAAATCTCTTGAGAAAGTAGTGAAATTATTTCCTCTTTTCAGATTAAAAAGGTTTTAAAACCTGAGGCATGGTAAGTTTAAATGATTTACACAAAACCTTACCTATTAAAATGGAATTAAGACTCAAGTGAGTTAAACTTAAAGATAATATTTTTGGTTTGTTTATTTCAGGGCCTCCGAGACAATGGGAAGATAAACTTTCTTGATTGTTATTAAATATGACAAAGGAAAATGAAAGCTGAATTCCTAGACTGCTACTTCAAGCATGTTAATAAATGGGAATAATTATTGGGGGAAGTGATAGAAGAAAAAAACTGACTGAGGAGCCGAATGTTATGAGAACCTAGATTCATATAGTTCTACAAAACGACAGACGAAAGACATTATTCTTATCTGTAAGGAATTTAGTTTAGAAATAACAAAAAGACCTCATACTGTCTTTCATCATTTTGGATCAATCACTGTATTAATACTGAGTTTTCAAATGAATGAATGTTTAATTAATCTTTAAAATCTCTAGACAGTGCATAAAATTATGAAACATTAAATTTTGAAGATTTATATCTAAAAAGAGGTAAATATTTTTAAAATAACCCCATCATCTCAGTAGTTGTGTGGAGGAAGCTGAAGAAATGGCTTAACACAAGTTTTGTCTTACCAGTTGTGGAATACATGGGCTACATTTGCCCACACACACATTGATTAGTGCCACATAAAATAAGGGAGAACCTCTTTGGCTATCTATTTAGACAGTATAACATATTGCCTGCAGTATAATCATGTCAGAATTACCTGCTGCTTCATGTTACAACTTTGGAATTGATAATTACATTGCAGTTCTTGGTCAAACAGGCCTGCATCTAAAGTTCTTGCTTCGTTACTGGTCATAGGTTAGTCGGTAAAGCTTTGCATCTGCCAACTCACTACCTTGGCAGCAGGCTGGGTAGAACAAGGACTCATGTTTTTCTCTTCATTTATTCTTTCTATTTTTGTTGCTGATTTTCTATACTTTCCAAGTCTACTTTCTCCTTTTTTCCATATTTGGTGTGTTTTTGAAATATGTCTTACAAGGATCCTATCCTCACCATTCTTGGCTTTGCTTCAGAGATGAGCTCTGGGTTGGAATTCTCTTTGATTTTGGTTTCAGTGCATACAAAATGGGATAAAACTGTTTTTCTTTAAAGTTAATGTTTCAATAAAAACAATAGTACCTCTCATGCACAATAAGTTCATCAAATGCGCTATCATATGAGATACCAGGCAGACAGGATCATGTTTAATGTATCTTCTAGCTCAGTGTTTGGGATGCAGGACTTGCTAAGAAAGTATTTGTTGAATGAGCAGGAAAACAGGAAGAACATTTGAAACAGAAACACAAATTTGTTTTCCTCCTGGACTTTAATAAGGTGAAAGGGACACAGGTAATCAAATAACTGCAAGGATAGAGGCACTGCCATAGAAATGTGTGTTAAAGCGCTAGTGAGACACAGACACAACAAGGATTATCATAAATCACAGTTGCTGTATCACTTCACCTAACTTCTCCTATGCTGTAGGTCACACAGCGGTGAAGGGTGGGGATCCCTGTGTGCTTATACAGCTCTGATATTCTCACGAGAGGAGGGATTAGTAGGGAATGTATCTGTAGGTGTTTGTGCGAATGAGGAGGGGACATGGAAACCTCACCGAGGTTGTCCTCCGGCCTTTGTGCGCTCCACATCTCAGCATGATCTCTCAGATAGCAGCAGTGAAAAGACCATGTACATCAGTCATATTCTTCCAAAAATGAAGCTAGGGAACTAGTTAGGGAAGCAGAAAGAGGAAGAATAAGTTGCTTTCTTCCGTGGGTTAGGCTTCTTTAAATCATAAGCAGGGAAACCAGCAGAGTGGAAGCCTAAATCTCTGTTACTACCATCTTCCTTGAATTCCTCAGCTGAGAAGAAAGATAATGGATGTGCCATGTAATATAGAACGAACATCCTCCTTTTCAGGGCTCAGATGTGGGACCCTTAGTTTTAGGGGATAAGAACTTTAGAAACCTTTGTCTTTCTACCTTAAAAAATATATTTCCACTTCTAAAGTCATTATCATAATATGGTAAGACATGGATTTGGTAAGATACAGGTTTCTAAGTGCTTAAATTCTGGAAGCTACCGAAAGAAAGATATGGCCTGGGGAAAATAAAGAAAAAAACGATATTACAAGGCAAATTATAGTTTTAGCCTACGAACAAGGAAAACTAAGAAAGCAGAGACTCAGGTTGTAACACTGCTAAGAGTGTGGACTATACCAAACATCCACTGCTGCTGTACCACTGTCTTTCATTTCAGAAATCAAAACTTGGATAGTGCGTTTGATGGGAAAACTCTCGGGCACAGGTCAGGGACAACAGCAGCACATTTTTACCTCTCTCTGCCCATCCGTTTCCATCGATTTCCAAGACAACATGAGACCACTGTGCAGTAGGACCTCGGTTTCCCAAAATTCAGACTCCAAAAAGACAGCCAGATAGATGTTGACCCTCCCAGGAACTAGGTTTTTCTTTTTCACAAAAAAACAGAAACAAGCAGAGTCAGATTGATAGAATATCTGGGGGAGCAGTTTGAAGAAATAACAGCGCTTTGAGCTAGTTTCCAATGTTGATAACTCCCCACTGTTTTTAAATGAATGAATAAATAATTAAGCAAACAGAGAGACAAACTTTATTTATTAGACTAGTTTTAGGTTCATGAAAAAGTCTAGTGGAAAACAATGAGTTCAAACATCACTCTCGCCCCTTGCCTTTTCCATGCCTTATCTACTACCAAACGGGGCTGGGGAAGGAGGAAATGTTTTAAAATACTTCATTATTGGGATAGAAGGCTTTTTGTCACTGCTTGTATTGTATTCATTTTCCATAGAATCAATTACATAAGAGCATAGAGAGAGAGAAAAGGATACAGAGAAATTCAATAAGTATTTATGTTGTGCAAATAACAACTGTGTACCAGGGATGATGGAAATATTTGGAGAATGTTTAAATTTAAAAAAATACTACAGTAAAAGACACATGGTCAAGAATGATAGGATAAGTGTGTTGGAAATGAATAGGAATATTTGGAGTGTTTCAAGGGAGAATAAAGGGAATGTGTCTTCTACTGTAAAACATTTAAAATGTAAATATTCACCATACTTTGTGATCATAGCTCATTTATCTACCACTGGAGGCAATTTCTGTCTAATAAAAGCATTATGGCCAGGCATGGTGGTGCAGGCCTTTAATTTCAGCACTTGGGAGGCTGAGGCAGGAGGATCGTTGCAAGTTTGATTACCAGCCTGGGCTACAAAGTGAGCTAGCCTAAACTGTATAGCAAGACCTTGTCTCAAAAAGACAAAAAAAAAAAAAAAAAAAAAAAAAAAAAAAAAAAAAAAAAAAAGAAAAGGAAAAAGATAAGAAAAGAGAAGAAAAGAAAAGAAAAAAGAAAAGAAAAGAGAAAAGAAAAGAAAAGAAAAGAAAAGAAAAGAAAAGAAAAGAAAAGAAAAGAAAAGACAGCATTATGGTGCATCCTCACCCACCTTATTTACTAGACCTGGTGCTGTGCAACTTCCAGCTCTTCCCCACCACAGAAGGTACAGGGAACTGATGGAGGACGTGCTGGCAGCCAGGACAAAAGTGCAACTAAAGACACTACCCAAAGTGGACCTTCAGAGCTGCTTTACAGAATGTCAAACACAACAGGATAAATGTATTCAAAGTGAAGAGAATACAGGCAGTGTGTTTTACTGTAATATAACTTTTAAACTGTTTACATTCCCTGTATTGTTTGATCACACATATTCTTAATCCCAAAAGACTGATAAAGTCACTTTAATTTTACAAAATAGAAAACTAAGATGCAGAAGTAAGAAGTGACTGAGTTAATTTTGACTCAGCCAAATTTCCAACTTGGATTCTGATTGTGAATATTATAAATTAATTTTATCTGTCACTGAGATATTCAAGGAACATAAGCATTTGAAAGAGAGATCCCCAACATCCAAGCTTTACAGAAGTGTAACTTGAGATGCAGAGGTTTACCAGAGTGAGATTATCCTGTACTGCTGCCTGGCTTCTACTAGGTGACTTGTTGCATCTCTACCTTGGATGCCTCTACTTGGTCCAAGTAGTTTAACTTGTGGTATAATATTGCTTATTTTCAACAATTGTAGGCAAGAGCTCTTTTGGGCACCTTCAAACTCTGAATGTGTGCCTTCCGTGCCTATGTATTCTTACCAAGTTAAAAAGTCTCCAAGACCGCTGCTTCTTGGTGCGCATGTGCAGTCAGGTTAAGCGGATTCACACGCTTCATGCAGGCTACACTGTGCCTTATTTTTATTGACTGAGTTGCTTAGTGTCGCCTCTCCGTCTGTCTTTCGCATCCCCTAACACCAATGGTAAAGCCAATTTTGAAGCCAAAGTTCCATTGCAATCCAAACTGGTAATGTCATACGGACCTGGAGTATTGTGCTGTTCCCTGCCATTGATTTTAATCCATCCAAATACGCAGCACTTTAAGCATAAATACCATGTGTGATTTGCGTTTTATGTGACTGTGTTTTTCTCTCTCTATATAATGATTTTTGTAACAAGCTGTTGCCCTCTGGGTATCTGTCTTTTGTAACATATGTTAACAGTAGAGGGCGTAGACAATATGCATAAATGAAGTTAGATGAAATGAGACTGTAACACAAGTCCGCACACGATCTTCTCCCTTCCCATTACTGTTTCTAGCTCAATAAATAACGATAATTGGACCCGGTTTTTGTCCTCACGCTAAATGGTATTTTCCTCTACATTGTGAAAGGATGAGAAGATTTGGGAACCCGGTGCACGTGGAATTGCCATGGAAACGGCAGCCTCACGCAGCCAATGAAACGCTTTCAAACTGCTCCTTCAACTTCGCTCCGCTCCCAGATTTAGCGATTTACAGCACCTGTTCTTGCGCACATGGTAGTTTGATTTGATGGGGGTCTATGAGAGCTGCAGACAGGGTAGATTTTTTATGGAGATGCGGAATATCAGTGTACATATCTGATTTTGAAAAGGATAAACATTCTCTGCACTTGATATATCCATACCTACCCTCATCTCATTCTGTTGATACGTAAAGATGTGTTATTTCATTACTAGTCCATAAAAAGGGTTATGTAGACTAAACGGCAGGGACATCAGTGTTTTAGCTGCCTGTATAATACACACGACACCCACAAATGAGTACTTCTGAAGTCTGCTGTGACTTCATCCTTTTCTAGCTTTGATATTTACCTTCGTTACAGTGGGTAAAAAAATAGTTTTTTTTTTGGTTTTTCATATGCACGTAAAATCAGAAATTATAGCATGCATTTGCTTGTTAAATACAAGGAGTACTTTAATTTGGTTATTTTTAATATACTAGTTTGAACCTTAAAATTTTCCTGAAGGCTAGTTAATTCTTCATAACTTTGTTTTACTTTATATATATAACTTAACAGTGCACATATGTAATTTGGTTTGTATTTTGTTTTGTGTGTATATATTTTTGCAAAATATTTTAATGATACTCTCTCTATATAAAAAGTGGTAAAATATCTACATATTTAGGAACATTCTGAAATGAGTATATTTTATTTAACCTATCAGATTTTGGAAATGCCAAAAACAGCCTATGTGATTTTCATAGATACTGAAGTGGTTATTTTTCTTTAATATTATCAGAAAATAAATAAGCATTGTCAATTTCTCAAAATGTAAAATAATTACAAACCTTTGATGTTTATGGAAAATTGAAAAATAAAGTTTATGTACTATGTCATGTGATAAGATAATTCTATACGCAGTGTGACGGGGAGAACTGAGAACAATTGCTTTCTGTGTGTATATGTATATTCATCCACATGTATAAAATGAGGCTGCCCTTTAGTATGCTTCACAGGCCCATTACAGTATACACCAGTTTGTGTTTATCATTGGAAATAACAAAATACAAATTTATTAAACATTTTATTAAAACATTTTATACAAATATAAAAGTATAATATATATATACACAAATATATTATATATACAAATTTATAAAAAAATACATTTAAGCAATAAGTTACATTTGTAAGGTCTATGAGATGCAAGACCAGCACAATATATTAGGCTTTCTGGAAGCTAAGCTACACACACATACATCTCATGAGGAAGATCATCCAAAGAAATACTTTTCCAGTTTTTTCATACAGTGTATCAAAAATACATCAGATCAGAATAGCCTTTACAAACCCTTTTGGTGAAACTCTCTTGGTAATTTAATTCTTGATGGGAAGGTACATGTATATGACTAAGATTTTGTATTACAACATTTTCCTTCTTAAATAAAGCAGGCCATTTAGTTCTTCAAGACTTGTATTCTCTATTAATATATTTAGTATCTCTGTTCATTGCTTATATTCTGGAAGCCCATTCCTAAATTATTTTAATGTCTTTTTGTTAAGAAGGTATATTTTTAATATCTTGTCACATATTCAACTAGTATCTCAGTAATCCAAAATTGTGTTTGTAATTGGTGCTATGTGTCAAAGTAATATTCTTATCACCCTGGGGATATAAAGATGACCAAGTAAAAACCCTATAAGTTGTTTAGGAGAAATTGCTTTCAATGTAATACTAATGAAGAATATTAAGAAAACTGTTGGTGTTCTTCTCTGAGACACTATAAGCATTTTGGAGTTTAACCTGTCCTTATAGAGGTATTTAATTAAGAAAGAATAACAGTTGTGTCAATAGTTATGATGTATTCAAATTCCACTATCAGCAAAGCATAGGTCATCTATTTAAAAAAAAAAAAAACAGAGAAATATCAAAGTTAAACTATACCTTAGATCAAATGTACTAACAGATACTCTGGAGAATTTCATACAAAAACTAGGGAACACACACTGAATATTCTTCAAAACAGGTCATATTTAAGTCATCAATAAACAAATTTAACACATTGAACAAATTGAACAGATTGGCACAGTTTCTTCCATCTTACTAGATAGTCATAGGATGAAATTAGAAATCAGTAGCAAGAGGAATCGCAAACACTATGCGAAAATGGAGAATGAACAATTCGTTTTGAATGTGCACTGAGCCCTCAAGGAAATCAGAGGAAATTTAAACATTTTGATAATCAAATATAATGGAAATTCAACATACCAAAATCTAAAGGATATAACAAACACAATTATAAGAGGTAATTTCATAGTTGTGTATACCTACATCAAAAAGTCAGTCTCAAAAAAAGTATACTAATGATGTATCTCAAGGTTCTAGATAAACAAGGACTAACTAAAGCCAACAGAAAGAAAAAAATAATAAAGACTAGAGTTGAAAATAATGAAATATAGACTAAAAGAACAATACAAAAGAATCAATGTAACAAAGGCTTAGTTTCTTGAAAAGATAAATGAGATTGATAAATGCTTAACTAAACTCACCGACGAAAGACAAGACCCAAATCAATACAATTAGAGATGAAATTGGTATGTTACAACAGATACCACTGAAATTCAGAGGATTATTATCAGTTTGAAAACCTGTATTTTAATAAATTGCAGAATCTATAACAAATGAATATAAATGTGTATACACACACACATATATATGTGTGTGTGTGTGTGTGTGTGTGTGTGTGTGTATATATATATATATATATATATATAATCTCCAAAACTGAACCAAGAGGACATTAAAAACTTACAGAGATCAGCGATGAACAATAAAGTTGAAGAAATTTTAAAAAGTCTCCCAATAAGGACCAGATAGATTGTTGCTGAATTTTATCAGACCTCTAAAGAACTAATGTGAATGCTCCTCATACTACCGTGTGTGATAGAAATGGGTGGACTGCTTCCAGACTCATTCTAGGAGGCCAAAACTACTTTCATATCAAAATTTGATAATGACACAACAACAAAAAGAAAACTATCGGCCAATTTATTTATAAACATAGATGCAAAAATCCATAATAAAATACTTGCAAACAAATTTCAACAACACATTAAAAAGATCATACATCATGATTAAGTTGGTTTCATTCCAGGGATGCAAGGATGTTTCAACATACACAAATCAACAAACATAATACAGGACATACATAAAATCAAAGATAAAAGCCACATGATAATCTCAATGGCCGTACAAGAAGCTTTTAAAAGATTCAACATGTTTTCAGGGTAAGACCCCTGAAGAAACTGAGTCCTGAGGATCTTTTCTCAATATATTAGAGGTCATGTTAGACAAATCCACAATAGACATCATTCTGAGTGGGAAAAAGAGAAAGTATTTCTGACAAAATCAAGAATGAGGGAAGGATACCTGCACTCACCATCTTAATCAATATAGTTCTTGAGATCTTAGCTAGAGTAGTTAAGCAAGAAAAGCAATAAAAGGGATACAAGTAGGAGAGGAAAACTGAAATTATTCTTGTTTATAAATAATAAGATCCTATAACTAGCAGACCCTAAAGATTTCATCAAAAGCGCGTTAGAGCTGATGAACTCAGCAAAGTAATATAACATAAAATCAACACTAAAACTCAATAGCTTTTCTGTATGCTGATAGTGGACTAGCTGAAAAAGAAATCAGGAAAATAATTCCATCAGACTAACTTAAAAATAAAATAAAATAAAACACATAGTTTTCAATGTAACTAAAACAGTGAAATTAAGATGTCAGAACATGAAGAAAGAAATTGAAGATACCAGGTGATGGAAAGACCCCCTATGTTCAAGAATTAGCAAAATTAACATTGTTGTTATGGTCATACTACAAATTCAATGCAATCTCCAGTACAATACCAATGAAATTTTTGTAGTACTGGGAAAAAAAGCCTAAAATTCCTACAAAAGCACAAAAGACTCAGAATAGCCACCACAATCTGCAGTAACAAGAGCAAAGCTGGAGGTATCACAATTCCAAATTATACTACAAAGCCAGCATGATCCCAACACAAGAAGGCACATGTGAGCTAGTGGAACAGAATAAAGGACACAGAAACAAACCTACAGAACCAAAACCTTTTGATTTTGATATAGAAGCCTAAATATACACTGGGGAAAAAAAGGCTTTTAAACAAATAGTGCCAGTGAAACTGGATATCCATGAGTAAAAGATTGAAGCTAGACTCTTATTCTTCATCCTGTACAAAAATCAATTCAAATTGGATCAAAGACCTAAGTAGAAGACTGAAAACTTGGGGACTGCTAAAGGAAAAGATACGGGAAGCATTCGAAGCTGTAGCTATTAGAAAAGACTTCTTAAATAGAACTTCAATACCATAGGAAACAAAAGCAAGAATCATGTTATCTAACTAAAAATTTTCACACAGCATGTGAAACAATGGACATAGTGAAGAGACAACATATGGAATGGGAGAGATATCTTTGCCAGGTACCCTTCCAACAAAGGATTAGTATATAAAACATATAAAGAACACAAAAATTTAACACAAAATAATCAAAGAGCCCAATCTATGAGTGGGCAAAAGAGTTGAACAGACATTTCCCAAAGAAGTACAAATGGCCAATAAGCATATAAAAATGCTCAACCTTTTTAGCTATTGGGGAATTTTTAGCTATTGGGGAAATTTCAAAACTACAGTGAGATTACATCTCACTCCAGTCATAAATATAAATAAATAAATAAAACATACCTGTTAGGATGGGAGGATAAAGGAATACTTCTGCGCTGCTGGTGGGAATACAATTTAGTACAGCTAAAAAATCAGTGTGAAGTATTCTTGAAAAACTAACATTAGAAATACTATTCTATTAAGTTGTACCACTCCTTGGTATATGCCTGAAGGAATTGAAGTCAGCATGCCACAGGGCTGTTTATGCACCCATGTTTATTGCTTAACGATATCCAGTAGTCAAGGTATGGAGCAAGCCTAAGTGACAATCAACAGATAAGTGGTTAAAGAACACATGACATAAAAATTCATATACATAGAGGAATATTATTCAACTATGAAAAGAATGAAATTTTGTCACTTGCAGAAAAATGGTTGGATCTGAAGAAATAAGACCCCCAGAAGGACAAATGTTGCATGTTCCCCCAATCTAAAAATGCCAAGAAAGTACAAAGGAGACTACTATTAGATAAAAGTACGAAAGGAAGGAGGTGTAAGTGTGGGTAATAGGGAGAATAAATATGATCAAAATAGATTATATACATCAAAACCCTTCAAAAATGAGCGAGTAGGAGGGAAAGTGGGGTGAAAGTGTGGGGAGAAGTAACCAAAGCATGTTACATACATTTACAAAGCAGCCAAAGCAAAACTTCGGTACAACAAAGACACAATAATAAAAGTCACCGAGGAGTGCAGCTGCGCGCACTGATACAGAGCGCGCCGCACAAGCTGTGTTCATGGAACCCATTGTTCTCTGGCTCTTGGCTGAGAAAAGAGGTTTGGCTTGTTGATGAGGGTAGGTTATCAAACAACAGGGTACCTTCTCTCCTGTGCTCTCATACTACAGTATGGCCTCTTAATTTTTGTTAACTTTACTGGACAGTGGTCCTGCTAGAAGAAAATTATACTGACACTTAGGGGGGTTATACTTTGTAACCTTTGAACTCTACGCTGCCCTTGGAAGGTGGGAACAAATCCCATGATGGCAGCGGGGCTGCAGCAGGCAGTGTCCTGGAGCGGGAGTAGGAATGCCTCGTCTTTGTCAGCAGTTGTTACTTAATAACTCTTCCCCTTTACTACTCACCCCAGGGTTCTGCTCTTTTTCTCTGGGTGGTGAAAATGTCTCCTGGATTTTACAGTTGTCTTTCATCCGTTCTCAACATTTTTTTCCTTGTGGGTTTGTGTGAGCAGCACATTTGGTCAGGGCAATCAGTCACTGTTAGTCAGAACAGCAGAAAAACCAAGCGAAAACACACACCAGGACTAGTCAGAATCGCACGCAGAATGACACCAGGAGACTTTGTATGACATGTTTTGGTTCAAATAATTCACAGTGTGTAAACTCTTGGTGCATCTTGGTACCTCCTGGTTTTCTTTGTTTATTTTCTTGCCACTAAGATCGTCCTTAAGAAATTCTCCACATAGACTAGTTCTTGAGCAATAAGGCACTGACGATCCTTTTTTCTAAATTACAACCAAGATCATTTTTTTCTAAATTTCAATTTTTCAGCAACTACAGTATACACAGGTAGGGGCAGGGGATGTAGCTCCGTGGTACAGAGCCTGACCGGAAAGCTCAAGGTTGTGAGTTTGATTCCTGGTACCAAAAAAAAAAAAAAAAAAAAAAAAAAAAGGAATATAAAGGAAATGTATTTTGAAAAAAAGTCCACAGCTATGTGTAGTAAAAACTAAAAATTATTCTGTATTTTATCCCCCAAGAAACTAAATGCTAGCTTTATAGGTTTTAGATATTATACAAAAGAAGAAATAAATTTCACACCATAATCCAATACACAAAAACTCATGCATGTGTACATACAAATATAAATACGTGTAGATGAGGTGTGACTTCAAACTGCAGTGAATATTTGAATTAAATTTATTACAGTAAAAGACACATTGCTATTAATCCCTAAAGAAACCACCCCCACCTGGTTTGAACACCGTTATCACATTGGTCTCACCGCATTCTGAAACAGTTCTGAGTGTCTTCCGGTGTGCTGTCATGACTGCCTGGATATCCTGAACCTACTCAGAACATTTACCAGCCACACTTATTATGTCTTCGGGGAAGAGTCATCATTTGCATAGCGCCAGATCTGATAAATGAGGTAAAAGGGAAGTCAGCGAAATATTTTTACTGGAAAGAAATTGACATAAATGTAAACTATAAACTGTTTCAGATAGTGACAAGAATAGGGACACGTATTCAAAGCAAGGGGCAGTATCTTGAGGTGGGTTAACGGCAATGTGTCTTCTTTTATTTTTAAAAATGTAAGCATTCATC
>PVLD010008336.1:35310-84983 GCA_004027595.1 Dinomys branickii
CCAGAAAAGCCATAAACAATACAGAAAATACAAAGTTATACAGAATATAGTAGGGAATTAGAACTAGATGTTGTATTACATAGTTATCTTCACATTAGTTAACACAAAAACATTAAAGGAAATACCAAATTATAGATAAGATAGTAGGGAATTTGCACTGGATGCTGTATAATATAAAGTTATCTTCACTTCTGCTAATGCAAAAACGACTGAGGAAATACAGAATTATAGAGAACATAGAAGGGAATTAGCTCTGGATGCTGTCCTACATAATGTTACCTTCATCTTTGTTACTCAGTTACACAGATGATGGCCCTTTTGATCAGTTCATTTTTTCTCCTCCCTCATCTCCGTTGCCCTACCACTCAATCAGTTATCTTCCCTGTGATAATAACTGTACTCCTGGGTTTATCTATATCCTTGGATTCTCGCCTTGGGAAAAGATATAGCTGCCTCAGACTATACTATAACATACAGGGGTGTATACAAACTGCCATGGTTGGAGATGGGAAAGCACATATGCTCACAGCGGACCGCTGGGTTCCACCCTGTCATCGTGCTATGGGTGGGGGCGGGTCCAGACCATGTGGCTCCAGCATGAAGGTATAAATAAAAATTGAGACAATGGAATTTTATTTCAGGGCTTCCAGGAGGGACTAATTCTTATCCAGCTTCTACATTCTCTGAATTAGCCAAAGACTTTTCTGTGTCGCCAGCTTTTATTGGTTTTTCAAATAAGGGAGGGGAAATACTGAAGAAAATGCAGGAATCTGGGCAGGACTTGGGAATCCTTTCAAGGACTCCTCAAAGTATTATTATGTTAATTTAGGAGATCTACTTTATCTCCAGGAAGACCTTCACAGCAGGGCTGCAAGCCATAGTTTCCTTACAGTTAATAGAAGTAGGAGACAGACGTCCTCAGCTACGGTCACCTTGTCTTTGAGGCATCAGCGTCACAGGCCAATACAGGCCTCAGCAGTGACCAGCGACTATAGAGGTTCATTAACTGTGAATCAGCTGCCCATCTGCAGACAAGGTGCCTAAGACTGGGACAACTCCTAAGTAAATATGAAAAGCCAATTGGTGAATATTAAATCCTGCTCAGAGCCACTTCATAGTGGTCTCCGTCAATAGTATATACTTTCTACTGGTATATCAGGAGGCATTGAAAATGCTGGTTTTCCTGATTATTCTGAAGCTAAGACTGATTAGTAACCTGGATATTATCAGACTGATCCATTAATTTTAATGCTCTTTCACCTATTCAGTAGTGGTTGTAGTAGCTGTTGATGTTTTTGCATACAAGCATGTCTTTTTTTTTTTTTTTTAAGGGAATATATTTATTGAGGGAAAGAAAGCTTCTATCCAAGAGAGGGACGGGGGCCCTAGTGGGTTGCCCAAGACTCTGTCTTTTCTAGGGACCTTTAGACAACAAAACCATGAGCTGAGGTGGGTGCAAGATAGGGGGAAAATGGGAAATTGCAAAGTGGACAAGAGGTGGGACAAAACTATGGTCAGCCAATAAGAATTGTTCAGGTAAAATTCATTAAACAGGGATCAAATGGGGAAGCAAGTCATGTCGCCAGGAGGCATGAGCACAGAACAGGGGCTTTTCCTGTAAGGGGTTAGGTCAGTAACTTTCAAGGTGATTGCTACCTATTTAGAATATCAATCCCTGATGTTTACACCTAGGGAGGTATGTGTGTACACTTGTGTAGTCCTTTGTCTTGAAGTCTGGCCCACAGCAAATGTCTCCATTCACAAGGTATCATGTCCTTCCAGGGCCTGGCCCAATCTGACTACCTATAATATTTCTATCTAACTCAGCTGCCTATAACATTACCCCTCTGGAGAAGTGACCTGAACTGCTGTTGAGGGAGTAACGTGAGATGATCCCTTACAAGCTTTTCTGTGCAGCAAGAAAACCAGCAGAAGAGAGAAAGGGAGGGGAGGAGAAGGAAGGGGAATTTAGGCCTCGTTTACACCTGAAAAAACGCCATTATCAAGATACAATTATGGCAGTCAAGGTCTTTTCTACTTCTGTCTCACCCTTACCCTCAACACCTGAGTCTACTCCTGTGGAGTTCCAGTTCCTAAGTGGCTCACTGGGTGGGTAAGATCAAAAGAGTCAGATGGTAAGAGTACATTAAGAAAGATAATCACACAAAGCTTCTTCACTACAGATGGAGGCAGTCTCTGAATGAGCTGAAGTTATAAACTGAACGAGAGACAGGAGTTTCTGTGCAGGACTGAGTTGATGTTTCCAGACCTAAAAATGAGCTTAGTCCTAAACCATGTGGAGAGCCTGGAAAGTAAAGCAGAGATTAAAGTAGAGCACTTTGTTCTGTTTTGTTTGGACTCCAGAGCCCAATGTTAGATAAGCAAATTGCATTCATATGAAGATACCAAACGAGAGCTGCTCTGCTGCTTGGCCTCATGACTGAAGGTAAGATTGAAGTTCTTAAGACATCCTTGTAGCAGATTTCACCATCTGTCTCCTAAAGTAAGAATTGACTTATTTCTGAAAGGAAAAATTTGCAAACTACAGCCCAAGTGGCAAAGTACTGAAGGAGAACATTTAGCTTATGTAGGGATGGAAGGGACCCACAGGGATGGTTAAAAGACCTAAGACCTTTTAGAGGGCAGAAGAGGCAATCTCTGTGTGGCAGTGAGCGGCACGCAGTATATAAGCTGCTTTATGGGTTAAAGTTAAAAGGTTATGATGTTGACACCTGTCTCTGCAGGCAGTGCTGTCCCTGCTAGAACAGATTGCCATACCCAAATTCCTGTGTTAGCCCAATAGAACAAACCCCTAGCAACAAGCCCAATACCCAGTCAGTCAGTTGTACACCCTCAGGGTGTTGGGACAGGACCCCTTACCCCCAAAAGCAGGAGTGAGGCCCCAGATCCAGTGCTGTCCCAGCTCTGGTCCCTGCCCCTGCTGTGGCTTCTTACCACTTCCTTCCTGCCATACCTACACTCAAACTACTTTCCTTTGCAGTGATCTATTCTGACTCCCCTTCCTTTTTCTACATCAGACAGACAAGCCTGGCAAGAGTGTGTCTGGGAACCCTAGACTCCAGATGCACCAGAGGTAACACTTGCTTGGGTATCCGTTCAGCATTGTGCCTGATGGCTGCAATAATGGTTTTTTTTGCAGTGCTTTTAAATTAAAATATACTCTGAATAAGTATTTTTTAATTGGCATATATTTGCAATCCATAAAGGTTACATTTGGTTTCTGGCATTGATGTATAGTTTTTATCATTTTTCACCTATCTCTCATCCTTTCTTACCTTCGCTCCTGCCTCTGCCCCCCTTCATCATCTCTAAAAATCTGCCTCCCTCTTCTCTACCTTTTATGTTGCTATTTAATGTATTTGTACTTCATATTTGAAAGAAATTCTCTTCATTAAATTTATATTTAAAACATAGTTTTACTAGATTTAATTTTTAATTTATTTTTCAATGATAATTTAAAATTGTCTATTTATGGAATACTGTGATCTATCAATACATGTATATTGTAATGTCCTAAGTACCCAGCTGCTTGCTAGACTGACCCCATGCTTGACCCCCGATTCACCTCAAACAGCTAAAGTCCATGTACGGTAACATAATCATTGTTTAAAGGTTCCTTGTTCTTTCTCAGAAAGAATTCAAAGAACATTGCCCGTCCCTGCCAGAAACAGGACAGTTACCCAAGCATAACGTCCCTGCTACACCTGTGTATTCATTGTGGTTTTTGTCTTTATAAGCCCTGCATACAATGGTCTCGGGGCTCTCACTTCTCAGCCTTGAAACAGAGGTGTGAGTGGGGGCCATTTGGCTCAACTATTAAGAGCGCTACTAAATTCTAATTTGGCTGTTTGGGAGTTTATTGTTCTCGGACCCCTCCATATATAAGAGATGATCAAAAAATACAATGAACATGTAAGTAAAAAATTAATGTTTAAATTTTTAGAAACTTATTACAGTAAAGCTACACTGTAAAGAAAAAAATAAGTGGCCCAAGCAAAGGGAATATTTTGAGGGGGATTCATTATTAACAACATGTCTTTTACTGTAATAAATTTTAACATTTAAACCTTTATAGTATTTTTCAATCACTTCATATTGATCAACTCTTTATGCTAACTGGTTTTTTCCTCTTTAAAATAAAAAAAAAAACCAATGGCTATATGTCACTTATTATTACCACTTTTTAAAAAAGTTAAACATTTATCGTATTTTCATTACATCTTGTATATTGTATAATGTTTCAATCAGGATAGACACCTAGCTCCTCAAACTGTCCTCAATGCTTTATGGTTAAAATATTCAACCCCTTTTTCTAGCTTTTTCAAATAGTAATACATTACCATTATCTATAGTTAACTTACTGTACAGACACACACCAGAAATTCTTATTCCCTTCTTGTCATAACTGCATAACCATGGATCAACCTCCCCACAGCCATCCCTCTCTTCCCTTCTCCCCGCCTAGGTAACTATGATAAATTCTCACAGTGAGACTGGCGGATGTGCCAAGCGGATGCTAGTGTCCTGCAGGGGCTCACAGGGGTGAATGTGGGCGAATATAAATGTGGTTAACACAGCCATTCAGAGGAGCCCAGGGAAGGAAGAAAGTATCAATGAGGTAGACTGGCAAAGCCCAAACGAGGAGCAAAGGATCAGGAACCATGAAGCCAAGCAAAAAGAGGTCATAATTATAGCTGGAAGAGAATAATGACCAAAAAGTACACGCACATTTTAAACCCATATTTTGAGTAAGACCAAACTGTGTAGGCTACGTTTTCAACCAAAATTTTTAGACAATAGATATTTTCATTGCTACCCATTGATAATATAAAAGTATCTATAATAACTATTTTATTACTTGTAGGGTATCATAGTTGATTGAATATTGTTTGCTCATGTACATCTAATTATTTTCATCATTTTAATTATAAATCATAGGAATAATCATCTTTATATGTACCTTTACCACAATTTAACTGTTCATTCTAGCTATTGTGAAATATTTGATAAATGTGTGTGCCAAAATGCGTATGACTACGTTTTTTGAATATGCACTGTTAATCAATTTGGAAATTATTTTAGGTCATGGTATATAAAAAAATTTTAGAAGTCATCAAAATTCGTAGTACATGATATTAAGTATAAACAATAGGATATTAACAGCTTTAACAGATAATTTTGGTAACACGAGAACCATAAGAACAACAACAAAAAAGAAACATGCGAAATTATAACATTCCTGTCTCTGAATTGTTGGGCTTAAAATCTTTTCACCTATTTCCTTATAAATTTAGGCGCTTTCCAACTTTTCTAACATGAGCTTGTTCAACATATACTCAAAACAGAAATGAAAAATGTACACAAAATAAAACTTACCTCATTGGCCATGCTCCGCTTAACAGAGGTCCAAGCAAATTTGGCTTTCAAAAGAAAGGCTTAGAAAGATAAAACATCCAAGATTCAATTAAAAACAGCATTTTTCAAGGATGAGGAAAAAAAACACAACGAGAGAGTTCATGTCCACGCTTCTGTGTGCTGATAGCTTGGAGTGATCTGCCTATTTGCCAAAATAAGGAGCACTGTTCCCTTCAAAGTCTCAATTCTCTCCTTTGTTAACTGTGAGTTACTTCTTAACAAGGGAGTTTTTTCTCTATATTACACACAGCCACTGTACTTATATTTTTATATGGGAATATTCATTATCAGAAAAAATTAAGAAGTTATTTCCATTTTGAAGAAAGCATGCAAAAACAAAATACTTAATGTTTATAATAGCATATCATAGTCCTAACTTAAGTTATATAACCAATCTCTCATGTTTAATATTTAATTTCTTTCCACATTTTCATGGTTGTAATCGAACTGCATTGTCTTATGCCTGTGTATAAACTTTTAAGACTCATTATTAGTATAGATTCATTTTTAAAAAACTCTCAAGGTATATTGTCAAATTTCTTTTCAGGAAGTTTATTCTAATTTAAACATCTACTCTTCTCTTATTTATATAAGCTAGAAACCGGAAATAAAACTTGAGAAAGTATTTCTTCTTTTGAGTCTTTGGTCATCTTGTTGGTGAAAATAAAATGGGTACTGTTGTAACCTGCTCCCGTTAATGTTGTCACTTGCTCCCGATTGCTACAAGACAAACATGTTGTAACTTGCTGTAACCTGCCCCCTCCCCAGGCTAAAAGTTTACTTAAGCGGCATGTCTAAACTTGTTGCGCCGTTTCCTGTTCTGTATGCGCCTAATACCACCCCCCCTTCCCCTAAGGCCCTGACTCCACATTGCTTGACCTTAAAAGGAAAAACTACCAAAGGAGGCAATCACAAGATGCCTAATGTGCAGTTCCTCGTTTGCGGTTTGCAAGCTTAAAAACCCAGCCTTCCACCTGCTCGGGGCTTTCCTCGCCTGCGTTGCACTGGAGACACCGCTGGGTACCAGCTTAAATAAAGCGCTTTTTTAAAAAGAGATCTCATTTTGTTCCGGGCTACTTTTTGGGGTCCCACTTATTGGGGTCCCACTTTTTGGGGTCCCACAGGTACCAGGATGCTTTTAGTGTACATTTGTTTAACACTTAGAGAGATGAATATTTGCCTTTGTTTGAATTGGACATTCAAATTTATAAGAAAAATTTTAATCTACTTATTGATCATATCAGTGTCAGAGAAATTCTAAAAGATAGCCAAAAGCAGACAGAGGTTCTCGTCACTATAAAATATTGCTGGTGGCATCTGACAGAGGTTTTACTTCCCACCTGCTTTAACCATCCTTGGGGTGTGGACAGTCACTACCAGAGAGGTAAGGCCAAGAGCGTGGCTGACAAGTCAGAAGTAGAGATGAGCGAGGGATCGTCAGTGGGGCTGTCCGATGTGCTTCTCAAAACAGTGTGTGCGTGGTCCGCCCTTCACTTCCTATCTGTAAGTCTTTGCAGACAAAATCCATTGAAGATGATATCATATTTGTTTGTTGTGCGCTCTGTGTTCAATGACAGCTTTCTTTATAAGCAAAAAGAAAAGGAGATTTAGACACAGACGCACAGAGACACGGAAGAAGCTAATGTGACGTGCAGTCAGAGAGTAGCTGCATGCAATCAAGGCAAGCAGCATGGAGATTGCTGGTAACTTAGAAGGGAGGAGAAAGGCGCCGCGCATACACTCTCTCAGAACGCCCAAAGGAACTCACCCAAAGCAACTTGGTTTAGAACTTCTGAAATCAGGACTATGAACAAATATTGCTCTGCTGTTTTCAGCCATCCACATTGTGGTACGATGCTTAGAACACCTAACACACTAAATCAGCCATGCATTAAACAGTGGTATATGAATAGATACAGACCAGGAAAAAGGAAGAAAACAAACAAATATTTATATCCTTTGCACTAACAGATTTTAAATATGTTAAATTAAAATGTGCACAAAGTTAGTGAAACAGACATAATTTTAATTTTTAAATATTAAAATTGAGGCTTATAGAAATTGAGTAATTTGCTTCTTCTGAGAGCTTGAAGATTTTGTAAAAATTTTTCCAAGGATTACACTAGAACAGCACTAATAAAATTCTGTTACATAAATATTTATCATGCATCATACTTTGTAAGGACTGTTCTATATCCTGGAACTGCAGACGCTTTCAAATAGACAAAATTGTCTGCCTGGAAGAGCTTTAATTTAACAGAAGCAGTAAGTTAATAAGGTAAGCAAAACACAGAATATATTCATGGTGATAAGAGAAGGGCAAACATTTTCCAGAAGTGAGGTTGTTTGCAAGAAAATCTTTCCTGAGTGGATGCCATGTGAGCAGGGGAGCAGGGGAGAAAAATGTGGACCCTTGAGAAATGCATCTCAGGCAAGCGTCTGAGGGAGAGGCAAAGGGAAGAATGGCCTGAGTGTGATTACAGCAGGAGAAGAGTGAGAAGGAAGTTCAAAATAATTAAAAGGTGTAGTTTGTGTAAGGTTTTTAAGTAATTGTACAGATGTTGTGTTTACTAAGAATGAATTAAATACAGTTTGAGAATTTTGAGTAGGAAAATAGTGGGACACAAATTTACCCAAATTTTATATGTTCAGTAAAGCATACCTCTTCATCTCAAATTAAACCTGGAACTTTCAAAGTCCATCTGAAGAGTTTTAAAGAGTTCCTCAGTTAATTTTAGTTGATGTGCAGCTATTCTTTGAGAAAGTAAGGGGAAAATTGAAAGTAAATCTTCAGCGAGTTTGTATCTGTGTTAAGAGGGGAATACATGGATTCGTAGATGACAAGAATCTTACATATTTTCTCTTGTTGAACAAACATGTAGGGAGAAAATAACTAAAATCTTGTTGCACATCCCAGCTGATTCTTACTCTTTTGTCTATATTTATTTTTCCAACAGCTATTCCATTTTTCTTTTTTCTGCTACTATCCACTGCATGTAACGGGTTGATAATTGTTTTGTTTTACAGTGAGGCACTGTATCCAACTCTACAAAGTTACTTTTGAACTGGATCTAGTAACAGATTTTTATCTGCTATTTTTCTTTAGAAAAGAGATGATTATTTGCATATGCATTGTCGCTTATGAATGCAGGCTATGAAATGTGTCTGTACATTTTCTAAATGCTGTGGGAGAATGCTGGGGAGCAATCAGGATACACACACTGGACTCTTTAAACTGTATACTGTACTTTTACTGTTATCATTATTTCTCTTTGTGTGACCACATCTTTCTTTAGTCTTCCTCCCTCATGCATTACCAGAGTTGGTGTGTCCTTCTATCTATCACGCCAGGTCCTGAGAAGGTACCCATGGATGAACAGAAAAGTGAGAGAGACATGAAAAAGAGAAGCAAAAGTCTGGGGTCAAGGGTCATACAGCCTCTCACACTGCAGCCCTGATTACCAACCTCAGTCATCTTTTATCAAGGGAGAACCAAGGGCACAGCTAGTTCAAATGGGGGGATACCAAACATTTTAGCAAGGATAACTAAATGATTATCCTTCTCCACGTGTAATCCAACATATGCCTGTAATCCCAGCACTCAAGAGGCTGGGAAAGGAGGATCGAAAATTCAAGGCTAATCTGGCTGTATAATGAAGCCTTATCTTAAGAAACACTAACAAATAATAAACAAATTATTGTGTCCTCAATGAATTCTAATAAAAAAATTCCTTCTCCGTGTTGGTGTCATCTTTGTGATTCAGACCAGATTAATTCTAAATAAAGGGTTTTCTAAGACTGATTCCCAGACACACACATAACAGAATCAGTGCACATGTGTGGGCGCCCCCCCCCCCCACATACACACACTTTCAGAAATCAGTAAAAGATAAAGGGCTTTGGCCTGGGACTGTTGGGAAGTAACCCAGGCAGTGTTGAGCAGTAAGGGTTGTGAGTCTAGAACTGTTGGGTGACGCCATGTGCATAGCTAAAGTGCAGAGAGAGCAGAGAGATAAGTGGACTCAATGAGTTGCAGGTCTTAGCTGATTCCTATAGAATTAACCTCGATTCCTAGGTATCTTAGTTGGGTAGCAAATAAATTCATTTCTTATCCTTGTGTAGAAACTGTGAATTGAATTTAATTCACTTTCAGTTAACATGAAACTTCCTAACTGATCTATTGAATAATTCAGAAAGATTCTGCTTTAAACTTAAATCAATAGAGTTGGACTGAATCTCCTGTACTTAATTGTTTCTTTGTCTTCTGCCCTCATGTATTAAGCAGTTACATGTGCTTAGCAGTGTGCCTAGCCTATTACAGGTAAGTTATGGTAGGCTGAACCCAAACAAAGTTACCCAAGCACCTTCCAATCCAATGCTTCACCAGGTTTTTTTTCCTCTTTAACAGTACTCATCCTTCAGTACTGAGTTAACTACTGTTTTACTCTAACACACTCCGTAAGTATATGGGTGCTGAAGAAGAAGTGCACAGCATCTGCTAGATGCGTTACTAGTGCACTTACTTAGAATCTGTAATCCTTTCACTACACCTCCAGAAAAAGGGCAAGACTGTGAGCATCAAAGGTCTCTTTTCAGTTCATCTCTTCCTTGAACCAATTCTGCTATTTAAATTCCTTCTGCTTTCTCCATTTTTCTTTCATAGTGTGATATTTTTCCCTGTCATGTTGCTATTTGTTGTTCATAAATCCCAAGACATAACCAGCGCATGCAAATCACAATGTTTTTATGAGAAAAGGGGTTGAGTGCCAGTAAGAGATTTATGGCACTGTATATTTTCACTTGCTATTAGTCACACAGGCACTTTAATGTAGAGATTAATTTTTAATAACTCTTCTATTTGCATCTCTGAACTTATTGATGTGAAACATGGTGGTTGTGACCACCAGGATATCTTTTCTTACTCAAAGGAACTTTAAATGAGCCTTCTTTTAGGTCACACATTTCGAATGAGCTGAAAAAAACTGCTGTAGTTAAAAATGAACATAGTGGACAGATTATGTGGCTTATCAAAATGTATTTTTTTGGTAATACATTCAGTTGACAACAGGAAGAGAGAAACTTTATCTCCTATTTAAAAGTGTACACAAAATGCCAGTCTTGGTGGTATATGCCTATAATCCTTGCACTTGGGAGGCTGAGGGAGGAGGATTGTTGTGAATTTGATTTCAGCCTGGGCTACATAGTGAGTCTAGGCTAGGCCATGAAACCTTAAGGCCAGGGATATAGCTGAGCCGTTACAAGTGCTTGCCTGGCAAGTGCAAGGTCCTGAGTTTGATTCCTGGTACCAAAACAAAACCAAAACCAAAACCAAACCAAACAAAACATACTGAGACTTTGTCTCAAAAAAAAAAAAAAAAACACAAAAACAAATGAAACTGAAAGTTCAGGTTAGTAGGGCCTGGTGCACTTAAGTGTGAAGAGTCTATGGTATATACCTTCATGTATTATACTCACTCTAACAACAACTGACTCCTCTTGCATTTTGAAATTCATAATTGTAATATATAAGTCAAGAGAAAATTAAGACCCTATTAGCAGCATGTTCTCAGTGGAATTTAAGACCCTATTTACAGTATGTTCTCAGTGGATTCTTTAAATAGAAAAATAAATATGAATTCATTAGAAAACAGCCTACACATAATTATAATGAACATTCTTTAAATTCGTAAATGCCTAAATAATCAACAATTGGATTAACTAAAGGTATAATCATGAGATGACATATTATATAGTTATTCTAGTATAGATTTGGGGATAATACTAATGATTTGGGAAAAAAGCATGATATTTACAGTAAAAGCATATCTATAAATAATCTATTGTTTAAAGGAAGAAATGTACATGAATACAGAGAGAAATGTATTATAATGAATTACCATATGCTAATAATTGTTACCACTTGGTGATAAAATTCTGTTTTAATTTTCACTTTTACTTATACATACTTATACATTTTATGAAGAAGTTTGTTATAGTATTAATTCTGAATAAATTAGTTTTAAAACTTGCTTACAGGCATTTTGAAGGACATCCAAGTAAGACACAAACAGTCCTTGCAATAAAGAAGGCTAAAAAGACCGATGATTATGTGAAGCTCTGCACAAGTGAAATCAAGTCCCTTAGAGGAGACACCACTTCCCAGAAATAGAATTTGTTATTTGGACCAGTGTTCATGGTCCAAAAAGCACAGCAACAAGGGAACAGGTACAAAACTTCAATACATTTTCCTAGAAGCGTAAGATAGTGGGTAACCTGGACTGATCTGTACCTCCCCAAAATTTATATATTGAATTCCCTTTTCAGTGTGGTATGTTTAGAATTGAAATCTGAGTGGTGATTAGATTTAGCTGAGGTAATAGAAATGGAGACCTTCTGGTGGGATTGGTGCCCTTTCACAAGTGACAGAAAAGGTTGTTCTCTCTCCTTCTACACCTCCAACCATGAGGGGAAAAATGCATAATGTTACTCTTCTTAAAAGCCATTTCTCCCAAATTGCCTTTTTATGTTTAATAATATACATATAATATATATGTATGTATAATTATATATGATTTTGCTTTACTGGTTACATGTAGTAAATGAAATGGTAATTTAATGTACAAGAATTTCATTTTAATATTGCCTTGAATCACAGGAAACTTTTAAAATAAACAATATGGCTTGAGAGAATTAGAATTGAATGACAGATTTTTTGACATAGTTTTAATGGAGCTTATCAATTAAGTGGCAGTATTTCCAATATTTCCAGCAAATATGTAGGGAAGCAAGTCTATGTTTAGATGCGAAATTGTTTTATATTTTACAAATCTTCTCTGAAGAGCAAGTCATTCTTTGACAATAACATATCCTGCCACCCTCTTTACAACAAATCTAAACTGAAGTCATTAAAGAAATTCTCACTGAAACGTGTGTGTGTGTGTGTGTGTGTGTGTGTGTTTGTGTGTAGGCAAAGAAATCTTCAAGAGATCTTCAGTTGTGGCAATGAATCATAGTATGATTCCATCTATGAAGCATATTATCTTTAATTTGAAAATGGAGAAAAGAATATTTTAAAAAGGACCAGAGGTCATCTTAGGCCAGTGATCAGAAAATTAAAATTAGAAAAAAATAGTACAAAAGAGAAAAATCTGAAGGTTGATTGTCTAAATATTATCTGGAAATATTCATCTAGTTCAATTACTTCAGGTGATAGCTTATCCTTAACAATAGAAAAAGACTCAAATTTCTTGTACTTGCAATTTATATTGAGAGATCATGAGTGACCATACTATAGGCCAATGTTTTTCACACTGTAGATCTTTACTGGGTCATTACTTTATCTTAGAAAGTCTTGCTAACTGTATCTTAATTAATTATGATAATCTAGAAAATATTTGTTTTATCACAGTAAGTCAGTTGTGGAAATGTGTTACTGATTCTGTTTATATTTATGTGGTGTGATAAAAATGATGAATGCTTGTAGCTTCAGCTTCAGTGACCCATTGCCCAGCTGCAAGGGGTGGGGAATGCTGGTGGGGAATACCAGCATCCCTCCACTCGCTTGGGAGATTGCAGGCCTGATCAGCCTGCAATAACTTAGGGTTTTTTAACCTGGTCTTCGATATTACCATTGTGTACTTCTCTTTGAAAACACTGGAGTTGAATTTAATCTGCCTATCTTTGTTCATTTTTTCCAACTAAAATCTCTATAATCATTAATTTCACTATTTTGGCACACACTTTCATTCATTATTTGGGAAATTATATTCTTTTATGCTAAATCTTGTCTTAGAATAAAAATTGTGATTCAGTCTGTCAATCTGTGTGAGAATCTGCATTTCAACAGATCCCAGGGCATTTCTGATTCATTTATGTAACTGATCTTATTTTGAAAATGTAACCTTAAACTTTCTCTATTACATTAATTGTACTTGGTACAATTGCTTTTCTTTTTCTTTGTATTTCTCCCCTTGAACTTCTCCATCTTGTTTTATACTCATCTCAGCATGCCCTCATCTTTCCTGTACCCATGTACTAAAAACCTCATATTTACTTCAGCTGGTCTTTTTGTAGTCATTTAGGGTTCAATTGTCATCAACCTCATGTTTATTCCAATGTCTTTTGGTACATGGTGTAATAGCAGACTGCCTCAAAAATCAGTGCAAACTATACATTGAGATTTTATTTGATGTTTGCTATTACTTGTAAATTTCCCCTCAAAATTTTTGTGTGTTTCACTTTCTTTAAGAAATATACATTTTGCATCATTGCTCTCTTGATTCCTGGGGCTACAGTCCTGTAAACTAGTTATTCTTTTCATGAGGATTCTGAGAATCTGTAAAGAAGCAATTGATTCGTACAAGTAGTGACACTGAATGCACATATACAAGTTGTATTGTACACAATACAAATCTCCTTGTGCAACTTTTGCTATGAATTGAAGTACATAGGAAATCATCAAAATTTCACAATTGTGATACTCTTAAGTATTTTACTGATTGTATTCTAAAATTCTTTTCAACTTCTTTTTCATTTGGTATTGGAAGTTCAGTGAATGAGACAAACACAAAGTCATTTAGAGGACTTCATTTTAAATAACTTATAAGTACATCTTTAGTTTATTATTAGTATTTTATTAGATCAAGAACAGAAGTTTTAGATTAACTGGCATTAAATACCTTTCAGACAATATAACACTATAAATATTTTTATGCAGAATGATAAGCTACATTTAGACTATTCAAATACAAAGGCTATTGAGGCCATTGCCTCGTTCTGAGAAATTGTTAGAATTAATTTGCACCTTATAGAGACAATTTAGAATTTTCTGATGTATTGAATAATAAATGAACATTCAAACATGAAAACAAATAGTATTCTGATAATGGTTGATATCAATGAGACTAGACTGGCTTTGTGAGGGATTCTTAACCAATCAGGTTTTGGGGTTCTAATTATTCATGTTGCAGACTTTTTTAAAAATATAAAAGTAATTATCACTTGATTGTGTTTAATAATCTTGTTCTACTTCCATATCATATACACTTTTATTATAAGGAAATTCTTTCTTTAGTTGATTTTGCTTTTGATATTTAAATCTTCCACAATTTTTTCCAAATTTCACCTTATGAGTATTGTTTCCAAAATTATGTTTCAGTGAAACTAGGACTTATCATATTAATCACATGTCATGGTAGTGTGTTAAAATCTTTCCTTCCTACAATCTGTCCTTTCAAGTAGCTAAATGAAACTTATATATGAAGACTAAAAATACTATCTTAGATTTTTGATTTATGATTATGAAATTTGCTAAACAGCATTTTGATTGCAAGGAATAAGTATTTGAAATTTTGTTATTTCAGGTCATTTTTCTCTATATGTATCCCTATTACATGAAACAATAAAAATAGGGAGCAAGAAAATAGCTTTATGTATACCCACACACAGAGCTGACATCTTAATACCGGACTTTCCAGTCTCCAAAACTGTAGGAAATAAACTATAGCTTTGCAAACCATCCAATGTGTGGTATTTTGTTACAGCAGCACGAGTTGATCATACATGTCCTTTTCTGTTTGCTCTCTGGACCATCTCTAACAGCAGCTCCCGGTGGCCTTTGATCTTCCCGGTGGCTTTTTGTTTCCTAATTTCCCTCCTAAAATTCATGTTACTCTTGCATTTATTGCTTCTTTAGGTTCTGTGTGGGAAGGGAGCCCACTGCCCAGGTTAGTTCTCCATCTTGCTGGTGCCCTTTGGCTTTTTCATCTCCTTTTCTTTTGTCACATGCATAATGGGAAGATCATGGGGCCCTAGCACATTACTGAGGGTAGTGATTAAATATGCTCTGATCCTGTCAGAAGCGCACATTCAGCAACCCACAGACTTCAGGGTGCTCTTAAAAGCCCCAGCCAGCGTGAAATCTGTACTTGTTATTATGCTGATTAGGAAGATGGTTTGTTTTTCTCTTTGAAAAAAATCTTATTTAAGAACCAAAACACTCTGAAAAATATTAACTATTCCTGAAAAGTGGTATGTACAAAGACCGTGTGACTTTCATAACCAAATATTACACATACAATTATAAAACTAAAAGTTATGATTTTAAAAGTAAATTACATTTGCTTCACTGGAGACTTGATGTCCTCATCATATTTTGTCATTTATATGGATGTGATGTTATTCCTATTGAGCTCTAAGCATATTTGGTGAAAAATATGCTTTCTTATGTTTGGGGCCACATTTCCATATTTAAATATCCTTCATCATGCATCAGCATAATCTTTGTTTTTTTTTTTCGGTTTCAAATTTGAGTCCCTCTCTGGAGTTAGGTGCTGTGAATATTTAAGCAAAGATTTTGCAAGTGGAAGTGTCTGTACATTTAATTAACCCCTGAAATTCATGGAGACAAAATGCACCTTCAATATTTTTAAATACCTTTGCACAATCAAGGAAAAATCATAAATCAAGGACAAGCTTGTATATAACAGGTAAGTTGAACATATGCAGTTGAAATTGCTATTTAATTTAAAACAGTAGGATCATCTTCCCTTCCCCACCTTGATTTTCATTGACCTTTAAGTGAGGCCGTATGAAGTTTGTCCCTGCAGATAAATACTTGCACCCTCGTTATCCTCAGTACCACGCTTTGTAATATCTACCTTCCAGGTGGTCATAGGGATATATATACATGTCTTCCAGATGCTAAACATTTTCTTAGAAAGAAAGTTTTGCTCCCCAAGAGCAGAGAAACTTGTACGTGCTTCAGAAACCCATTTCTCTACCTGATGTCTCAGTTTCCTGCTTTCGCCCTCATGTAAATTGAAAAATCCAGACTCCAGCTAGAGGGAGGCATTATTTTCAGATCTCAAAGTCATCTTGCAAAACATGATCTTTGCTTTTTCCTAACAAGACACATTTTCATCCTTAAACCAATGGCTCGATATAGCTCAAAGTCCGCTCTGTTCTTTAAAAGGAGATTTGCTTCTCAATGTTTAAAATTCCAGACCTTACATTTACCTTCTACTGCAGGTGACGGAGAAAGAACCAGTTGCCCCACATGTGCAGCGCGTGTTGTAGGTGCCATGCCAACCTGGTGCTGTGTGCTTTGTCCCGCTAGGGGGCGATGAAGCCCAGCTTCACAGTCCCTGTGCTTTGTCTGTAAGTGCTCTTGCCCTCCGCCCCCAGCCCCTGATCTAAAGAGTGAGCAAGGGTCCGGTTATTTTCGCCATCTGCTCCCTGTCGTTTATTATCCTGATCGATCAGGTTCCAAACTTCAGGGAGTTATTTTTCCCTCCTTTGTTCTTTCATTAAGTTCTGTATTTTCTGAGGCCTTTCCTGTGTGTGCGTGTGTGTGTGTGTGTCTAAGCTACAATTCCCTAATTTCACCTCTATACATGCAGGTTCTATTTTTCACTCCTTCCTGCATGTTAGACGGAATAACTTCCAACAACTCCTCTTGATCCCTGCACATTCTCTAACATTCTATTGATACTTAAGAGCATAGCTACTTAGCCTGAATTTACTGTGATGATGCTTGCAGTGTGACACTGTATCTTGATCTTCTCATGTGAACAGACAGAGGTCTACATTGCTGTTTTCCTTACTGAGGCATATTTATCGATATGGTTATATTTGCAGCCACTTGATGTTATTGGGAGGTAGGTGCCTCTCAACATTATGCTCTTTCAAGCAGCACAACTGGAAACGTTTTTGTACATACTTTTTGTATATTGCAGACATTCTGGAAAGTATTTTAAAAGGTAAACATATAATATTGTGATTTGAAGTGCAAAACTGTCTTCAAAAAGTGTGAATCCAGTTATATTTCCAATAGTAGCAGGTTATCAATCTTTTAAATTCTTGACAAGTTGGTAATATATTGAAATTTAATGAAGGTGTTTACTAAGCAATTAAAAATGGTAGATAGATTATAGATGCATAGTATCTATAAAGTGTGTGTTTACACTAAAGCTATAATATATATACTGTATAAAAACAGCTACATTTTGTAAATTCAAAATTGCTGTATGCCAACACTTGGTATACTTATAGAATGGACATTTATTTGACAGTAAAAGGAATGCTTCTTTGATAAATGCTTTGAAAACATTTGGATAACCTTTAAGAATATTGTGAGAAGTGATAGGTTCCATTCACAAAAGATCACATGTTATATGATTACATTCATGGCTGTGTATAATAGAAGTATTGCAGAGATAGAAGGTTACTTAGGATAAGGAAAGAGGCTCAGTAAATGGTTATAAAAATATCCCAAATTAGATTGCAGACCTCTGTCAAACTTGCACAGTTATGACAGGTGAAATGTATGATATAGGCTCAATAAAGCTTTCAGAAATATCTTGCTCAAGATAGATTATTTATCACCCTGCATTTTGCGTATTTTTGTCTCCTTTTAGAATGCAATATTTTTGAGAGAAGAGACCATTTTAATAGGCTTTTTTGGTATATCAACATGTAGTATAGTCTTGGCATACAGTATGAGTTTCTTGAATATAATTGGATGAATTTTTTGACTGAATGACAAAAAGAAAAAAGAAAACAATGTCTTTAGCCAATAAGAAAGTGAGGAGCAAGGAGAGTCTGATTTTAGTAGGGAGTAAAGTTTTAAAGATATTGAAGTTGCAGTGTTGTACACCAAGGTGAATTTTTCAATGGAAGTTGTAATTATCAATCTGGGTATCAAGAAAGGCAAAGTACAGTAGCTTCTTAATACCATAATTTTTTTGATTTTCATGATTAAAACCAGAGCCCTTAAACTAAACCATAACCCCCCAAGTTCTTTTATTTTTATTCATATATATGAACATATATGTTTGTTTTCTATTTTGAGTTGGAGGGGTCTCCCTAAGTCTCTAAATTACCAGGTGGGCTTGAACTTATGATTCTCCTGCCTCAACACCGCAGAGTGCTGAGATAACAGGCATGTAGTACCATGCCTGTCTTATCTGGCTGAAGTTTTAAAACTAAGGCTTGCATAGAAGAAAGGAAAAAGTTCTATTATGAATGTACACAGTATTATTTTAAGAGAAAATAAAATTAGTTTTACATGTGTACTCACAATTGTAACTGGCATTGTTTAACAAAACATAAAATTCGAAACTATCAGCATTGAGATACAAAACCACTAATGCTATATTTTATTGATGATTAATGAAGCCCTAACCTAAATATGTCTTTGCTGAGCTCCTTATATGAAGAGATTCAGTCCTAGAACAGTGACTGATGTAGAGCAAACCATCACTTTTGTATTACCTTAAACTGCTTTAAAATTTGTATTACCTTAACTGCATTTGAGAAAGGCAATTATGGTTATGGATATATAGTCCCTTCCTCAATTCATTTTGGATTATTTTAGATTCATCATACAGTGTATTTATTACTTGAACCAATTGTTATAAAATGTCAAATACATTGAAACGTAAGTTTATGAATTTACTTTGTTTTATGATTTGGGGGAAGATGGCTGCATTTATGTTTGTGTGAGGAAAACCACCCTAGTTGTGTTTGTTTGCAAATGGAAGTTTGCCAGCGAGATTTGCTGACAGAAGCAGAATTTTACCCAGCACTTTTTTTTGTGAGCTGAATTGTTTGCAAACAGAAGCATTCATGAACCTAAATAGTGCTGTAAGTGCAACTATAAATAATTATAAGCATTTTTTCTATTAGTATGTATTAGTCTTATCAGCATTTTGTACATTTCTATCTTTTAAATCTCATTTACATTCTTTTGTAAAACTTTTCAGTTGAAAAAGACATAGATCGAAATAACTTGGACCAAAGGCTTAAAGGTACTGTTCTTCCTCAATGAGATTCTTCACCTCTTCTAAGGAGAGAAGAATTTAGAGGTAGAAAAAGTAAGCATATGACTTCCTTGGGTATATGTGTCAGGTTAATGCAGGCTGCTTTAAGTGGCTAATACCTACCCAAGCAGATTCTCAGTCAAAGTCATTGTCAGTTCAGCTCATGGCTTGAATTATGCTAAGCATTTTACATACTTTTTTTTAGTCCCACAAGATCTCAATAAATTATAAATTTTAGAGAAGAAGGCAAAGACAGTTGGTTGTGGTGGCCCAGGTCTGTAATCCCAGCACTCAGGGGGCTGAGACAGGAGAAGCACTGTGAGTTAGTGTCCAACTAGGCTATAAAGTGAGTTCAAGGACACTCTGACATACTTAGCAAAACCCTGTTTTACAAAAGACCAAAAAAAAAAAAAAAGTAAAGGAAAAAGAGACATAGGAATATTAATTTGCCGAAACTGACCCCCCAACTTGTTATCTTCAAGCCTCCGCATCCCAGAGTGCTGAGACCACAGGTCCAAGTCCCACGCCTATTTCCAAAGAGATTCTTGAATTTGACAGGGATTGGAGGGCTCAGAATCTAAATGAATTACAGCCCATTGAGTGAAACCCTGTGCACGGCATTACAGTATGGTCAGTCTAATCTGCCTGCAGAACACACAAGGATGTGGTAAAGCAAAGCAAACTCTGTTTGCTTTTATACATTTAGCTGCCTGAAAAACTGATTCTTTAACTTCTCCACCCTCAAAAGAACGTTAATGGGCAGAATTTCACATTACACCTCACATTTCGTACCAAACAGATAGTTGGTGTTTTAACAAACTCCCAATGCCCAGAAGAAGCTCATTTTATTCTGAGTGAATAGATACCTGTACGCTCTCTAAATACGGCTGGCAGAGTGGGAGTGCGGCGGGCAGGGCCCAGAGCAGCTTGGCACTTTTGCACGGATTTTTTAAAAGCCAGTACGTTCCTTTTGGCCTTTCTAAAAGACAAACACTTTGCAGCAAAGCTGTGCAGTATGGGAAATGATCAGAAACCATTCTTGTAGAACAGTGAGGCACTGAGGCAAGCACGGTCTCCCTCGCGGTTTTACAATCTGTAATAGAAATTAACAGTGCCATCTGCAGCACGGTGATGCAGTTTAAGATCCCGGCATGGTTTATAGCATGCATTACGGTATACAGCAGTAATTTTTGCTAAGCTAGTCACAGTTCTATGTGTTTCGAGAAAATTAAAAGATCTTAAGGACATAAAAAATACCAAGACAGAGGTACAGGGAGAGACCATGTGAGCATTAAGGAAAAATCTTCATCTATGTTTATCTGACATTCTCCAAACCACTAGTATCAAATCTTTCTGGACTTCCTGCATTTTCATTCGCCTTTAGAAATAAATTTTGTGCTACTAAACTAAATTATATTATTTGCTCCAATGGTCTAAGTTAGCAAGTTACTCCATATGTTCACTGGCTTCTTGTGAAATAATTCTACTAGAATTTTCTGTTTGCTCTCAAACTCACTAATTATTAAAGACGATCAAATAACCCAGCTAACTGGAACAGGGGGAATGTGCTCAGTACTTCCATCGGTGATTTGTATCATGATCCACTGATAAGAAAGACATACAAAATTGTCTTTGGAGCTTAGTTAGAAATTAGTTTATTTAATGTATGAATTGTGCCAGGTTTGTTCGTACCAATGTTCCATTATGATGTATGTATTTAGGAATTAGGATAAAACTGGAACTGTCTGAATAAACTGTTACCTGTCTCCCATAAAGACATAATAAAATTTGTCCTCTGAAATATATCTTGATCCATAGCTCCAGCTCAAAAGTTAAAATAGAGTTTATACTGTAGCGGAGGTAATATGAAAAGAGCCATATTATACAGGAATGTGTGTTATAGAGGAGATGAAACAACAGCCTGACTTAGAATATTGCAGTACCACTTAATAAATGTTTTTTCCTCATTTAAAATCATAATTCTCTAAGCTAAAATGATCTACCTCCACTTCCAACTGATGAAAAAGGCGATCCCTAACTTCTGTAGTATTTTGCTGTAACATCCACACCATATTGATCAGTGCTTTCCATTCCTTTAATTCAATGGAAGTGGTAATTATGAATTCATTCTCCCACTTAGTTTAATTCAACTCTTCTAATTTAAGTGCTCCCATTTTGTTTTCATATTGCAACTTCCCTGAAATTTCAAACCCAGTGAAGGAGGATCATCTTCCCTGATGAAGGTGGTTCTTTGGGTGAGGGTATATATATATCATTATGAGCTACAAAGAAATTCTTTCCGCTCTTTAGTCTAAGATTATATAGCTAGTGAGGACTGGTTAAGGTTCGCAAGCAATTCAGTAACTACAATAATTAGAATAACTTAAACATCATAGACTAATGGAACCATTTTTTCTCTACAACTTCAAAGGAGATACCAAAATTGTCCCAGACTTTGCTACCCTCTGTACCTCCCATCTCACTGTTATCTTCTCTCTTTAAGGCCTGTGGACTTAGGAATTACCACCTTGCTCCAGGGGCCATTTTGTTCTTAAAACCGAAGCTGTGGAAGCCATCCTAGCTACAACATATCCCCGGTCATATTGGCAGTGAAGGCAACAGACCACTGAGTGCTGCGTTGAAGTAGGCAATAAGGGGGAGAGGGTCAAGCCGTTCCCTGTCTTAATGCCAGCACTTTGAGACTCAGCCTGCTCAGAAAACCACGCAGGCCCAGCCTGGCTTCTTAGAGCAGGGTGGGGCCATCGTACCCTTTGCAGTTTGAAATCCCACGGCCTAAACTTCTCAGGCAGTCTATAAGTAGCCCAGGATCTCTCTGTGACTATCTCCTGTGGCCATCTTTCCATCTGTCATTATGGTAGGGTGACCTCAGAAACCCTGAAGGGTAGTTGCCTGTGACTTCTGCTTCTTAGAGTAGCTCATTCTTAACCAACTAAGCCCTTCCCAAAATGGCTGCTGCTGAATCCCTCCCAGATATGGCAGGAGTGGCAGTGGATTACTTTTCTAGCTCTGGTCTGCCCTGTGGAAAGACAAGCAGTTGCAATGTACAATATTTTGTTGTTGTTGGCACTGCTGGCACAGTCAATTGTTTCTCTGGACCTGTCAAATAGGGTTGACATTTGGGTCACTTCGGGTTTGCCTTGCATTTGTGAAGACATGCTGTCCTCTTTGGCCTCCAGACTACTTCGTCCTTTCCTCTGCGTTGCTCTCAGTTTCTCCGGTTGCTCTAGCTTTCCTGTGAACTCTCTCTTGTTCTCAGTGCTTTTCTTCCTTCCGCATTGAGTTGTTGAAGTGTGTGCTGACCCCAGGCCCTGAGAGGCTGTCATACACTGCTCTGCCTTACTCCACCGCATGCTATGAGAAGAAGGGGAACTCTCTGTAGGACACATCTTCATCAAAATGCTAGATAATCAACAAAAGGAGAAAATACTAAAAACTGTTAGAGAAAAACAAGTTACTTGTAAAGGTAAGCCTATCAGAACTATGGACAGTTTCTGTGCACAAAAGTTAAAGGCCAGCAGAGCTTGGAGCAAAGCTTTTTAAGATGTAAAAGAAAACAACTATCACCCCAGACTTCTACATATCACAGAATTAGCTCTTGAAATTGAAGTAAAGAATTTCAGCAACAAAGAAATCCTAAAGAAATGCATTAAAGGCTAAACTAATATTGCAGGAATTATACAAATTCTAGACAGAGATAGGGACGGCACCAAAGAACCCAAGAAAACTATGCTTTATTTGGATGTCGTTAAACCAAAGGGGGAAAAAAATCAAAAGAATCAACAGTGTAAAAACAATGCAAAGACAGGATTCAATTAACACAATAAATAATAACTCTCAAGATCAATAGTCTTAACTCTCCAGTCAAAAGACAGACTGGCAGATTCAATCAAAGAACAAAATTCAACTATGTTTTGCCTATAGGAGACACACTTCTTCCAAAATAGAGTTCACAGTCTGAAGGGGAAAGAATGGAAAATAACACTTCATGCCACCACGGATACAGAACAAGCAGAAGCAGCTACCTTATTTTCAAACATGACAGACTTCAAGCCAAAACTGATCAGAAGAGACAACCAGTAAAGAGAACAATTCAATGAAAAGATAACATTTGTAAACCTCCATGCACTCACTGTTGGTGTGTTGGTATCCATGCACTCCATAAAACAAAGCTACTGGCCGTAAAAGGACAGATACACATTAATACAATCATATAATGGAATATCAACACCACATTGTCATAGACTTGCCAGCCTAGACCAAAATATTAGTAAAGAAATATCAGGATTAAAGCAAACCCTTAAATAAATGGACTTAATAACTATCAGTAGAATGTTGCATTCAACAACAGAATACACATTTTCAACAGTAGCACACAGAACTTTTTCTAAAATAGACCATATTTTAGCAGTACAGGATGCATGGATAAATACAAAAAATCATGTCCTACATACTGTTGATCATAAGGGATAGAAACTAAAAATCAATGGCAAAATAAACCATAGAAAATGCACAAATACATGGACATTAAACAATACATTATTGACTAATCAATGAATCACAGAAGAAGTCACAGGAGAAATAAAAAAAGTTCCTATAAACAAATGACTATGTAAGCATAACATTCCAAAACTTACAGGACACAATGAAAGAAGTTCTAAGCAGGAAATTTATAACTGTGATTGCACATATTAAAAGAATTGAGTGAATACAAACAAATAACCTAGTAATATATCTGAAGACCTAAGACAAACAGGAGAAATTAATAAAACTGACACTAAGAAACAACACAAAGGATCAGTGAACCAAAAGTTTAGTTCTTTGAAAAACTAAACAAGATTGATAAAGCCTTAGCCAAACTTAGCCTGCCCAAAAGAAAATACAGAAACAATATAATAATAAAAACTTCAAACTTCACCAATAAAGAGAATTGCAGGAGTTCATAAATTCATCACAAAATTCTACCAGAACTTCTTGGGAGACCTAACACCAATACTACTCAAACTATTCAATGAAATGGAAAGGGAGGGAGCACTGCCAGACTCATTCTTGGAATCTGTCACTATACTGATACCAATACCAGACAAGGACTTAAGAAAATTAAATAAATAAATAAAGCTACAGATGACTATTTTCATGAACATGGATACAAAAATCCTCAACAAGACCCTGAAATGCAGAAGGCGACAAATCCTTAAAATAATCATATACCATAATCAAACATTTAATATGAGGTATAAAAGGATTGTTCAACATATGTATATAAAAAATGTAACACATCACATAAAGAGAAGCAAGGACAAGAATCACACAATCATTTTAATAGACATAAAGAAAGACTGTGGCAAAATCCACCACAGCATACCATATTTACTGTTGCTCCTATGTCATATTGTGGTACAAAAACCTTTTATTAATTGATATTAGTATGATTAATTCTTTTTAAAAGGGGAAACATTTAAATGCATACAGGACATATTCAGGATGATGTGGAGAGTAGAACAGACATTTTGGATTTGAATGAAGCAGGTTTGCATCAACCATTGCTCTCAATCTGGGTTCGGGTGCCCACCCATATTGTTAGCCGCCGAGGAACCTGAAGTGGACCATTGCAAATCTGAGGCTATTCTGGAAGGCTTACGAGACCCTGTTTTAAAACTTTGAAAAGGCCTGAGTTGTGGCTTAGTGGCAGAGAATTTGCCAACCATGCATGAGGCCCGAGGTTTAATGATTAAAATTAGAAAATTAAGTTAAATTTAAAAACTAAAACATCCTCAAACTCCACCAATAATTTTTCTTTCAATTATGTATCTGCCTCCTCTATTTATTATTGAATGCCATTTTACTAAATTTACTAATTTTCATTTTATTTTCTCTTAGTAATGAGCATTAAATATTCTAGAAGAATCACCTCTCATGTTTTTTAATGACCCAATATCCCTTGTTACAATATGATTTCAGAAGTATAGTTCTTTTGCAGTTTTATTTTTGCCTTTTCATATTATAATAAAATCTGCAGTTCCAGCTTTGATGCATATATAGAATGGTTCTCTGATGCTTCCAGCTTTGATTCAGGAAAAAAATATGCTACTTACAACCAACTATTAATTATTTACCTATTTTATACTCTTTGTTTCAATATCTGTATTTTTTCCACTAACATTTACTTTGCATTGGGTGAAATTTTAAAATATGAAGGGTACAGCTTGGTTAGTTTTTAAAATGTTATGCACACAAGGTAAAAAACAAGTTCAAAACCTGAGCAGTCTTCCTCATTTTGTTTTCTGAGGAATCTCAACAGTTTACTCTGCTCAGTGACCATTGTCTGGCGCAAGCTATTCATGTACCTGAGGTCAAACACATGTGCAGCTTCTTCTTGTCCTTAACTCTGTGTGTCAATAATTTGTTATTTTATATTTTCAAGCAGATTTCTAGAGCAAGAATTGAGTGCAATACAATTTTATCCCCCATTTTATTGTTGTTTCTAGGCATCAGCAGTTACAAATACATCTTCAGACAAATTTGTACAGGGCATTTTGTGAGCATAGGTTTAAATTTCTCAATGAAATTTCTGTGTTTGTCATGGAATATTCACATTTGTAGCTTAAATATAAACTTCCAAATGCTTCCTTACAATAGTCGCACTAGTTTACTTTCTGACTAGTAATGTACAAGAGTTCTGTTAGACCATGTATCTGTCAACATTTAAAAATTTTTCTAATTTTTAGAATCAATCAATTAATATCTATAGAATTTATTGTCCTTTAAATTTACACTTTCTCCATGATAAACAATGAATTTCTGGTGTCTTTGGCCTCTTTGTCCCCTCTTTCTGGTGCTGGTGTCTTTCATCACCCATCCTAGGTGGTCTTATTTTCTAAACAGTCACTGTCAAATAGAGGTTCTTTTCTCACAGTATGCGGCGTGACTGTTCACTTCTTTACTGGTTCATTTTTTATCTGGAGCACATATTTTTGGTTTTCGTGTAATCCAATTGCTTTTTTTATTGTCTTCTGAAGTCCGAGTATCAAACTGATTGAAAATCTTATAGCCTATGTACTATAAATGGTCAATGTATTCCATATTATCGATCAATTTCAGGATTCTCTATCCGATACATTAATTTACTGATGAACATTTAATACAATGTTACCATTTGGGTTACTTTGGCTTTGTAGAAAGTCTTGAAATCAGGTGGTACAACTTCCCCCTTTGTCTTCTTAATCCAGCTTGGCTTGTATTCTTCATCCTTTGCAGTTTCATACACAGTTTGAATGAGTACATCAGTATTTTCAAAAGAACCTGCGAGAATTGTGTTGAATCCATAGTTTTTTCTAAAAGCAGTGTATTAAGTACATTAACTCTCCTGTCTATCAGCTCAGCCTATCCCTTCAGCGTTCCATTCATTTTGCTATTTTGGATACATTTTGTCAACACTATATCAGACTTTTGAAGTAAATTCAGACTCATTATATTTATCAGTCTTACATGAGATTTACTCCTATCAGGATTTAGACACTATTTTAAATGGGTTTATATTTAATTTAAAATATCTACTGTTTGTTGATGTTTTATAAAATTGTAAATTGTATATATATATATATATATATATATATATACACATCATATCTTTTGATTTTGCTGCAGTTTCTTGCTATGTCTCTCACACCCTGCTCTGTTCCAGAGGACCTTTCATGCACAGCATGGTGGCATCGATCTGTGGTCAGAGTTCTATTCACTCCCCTTTGTTGTCTTTACCTCTTCCTTACTTTTATCTATAAACATTTAAAGCCATATGTTTCTTTAAAACATTGCTCTAGTTGCAAATCACACATTTTGGTACCATGTTTCTTTATTAGCTGTCTTTCAATGTTTTAAATTATTTTTACAGTGTTTTCTTTGACTCAGAATTTATTTAGAAATATGTTTCTTAATTTCCAAATCTTTTGGAATTCCGTAAATTATATCTTACTTAGTATAATGTTCAGAGAACATCCTCCTTGCCTGTAATCGTTTACTATCTGCGATGTTTTCCATCTTCTATTTGGCTTATCATGGCAAATATTTCATAGGTACAGCACTTGGTAAGAATATGCTTGTCATGTTCTGAAGATGTCTACTAAGTCAAGTTGTTTGATAGTTTTCTTTATTCTTCCTATATTCCTGCCAACTTTCTTTGCATGTTTTCACATTTATATCTTTAACCACAACTATAGATTTATCTAATCTCCTTTGAATTCTGTCGTCTTTTACTTCACATATTTTGAAGGTTTGTTATTAATTGCATAAACATGTAGAACTTTTATGCTTTTTCACAAATTGAGTCTCTCGTCATCTTAAAATTTCCACTTTTATCTTTTACTTAAAAGTCTATTAGTCCTGCTATCGATATGGGTGCACAAAATTTTTATGATCTTGTGGGAAATAATTTTAAGCTATTTTACTGTTGATATATTTGTGTTTTTATATATAAATATTGATTCTTTTGGAAGGAATATGAACAGATCTTACTTTCCTGGGGTGATCAGGGCCTCTTCATGTGAAATGCAATATTCAATACAATCTTTCTTCATGTAACCATTAACCTTGTTTTTAACTTTGCTATCTTTTTACTTATTTCTATTTGATACATTTCTTTGTTTTCATGGTAAACACTTATTTTCTGTTATCTTTTGTCTAGGATGAGTATGCTTTTCACTTAATCCTCTGTAAAGACAGGTTAACTCTAGATATTTTGTATAATTTTTTAAAAATTGCTCCAAAATTTATTATATATCTGTAAGTCATTACTGTCTACAATTAACATTATAACAAATCCTAAACATAAAAGTATTAAAACTGCTTCTGTTAACTCTTCTCATCTGCCAAAGTATAATATTTCTCTTCAGATATACTATGGAATTCTACAGTATATTATTACTGTATATGGCTGAAATAGCCAATGTTCATTTAATAAATAGATGTGAAATACTGTGTTGATAAATTTTTTCTTCCAATATTTTTGATAGAGCTCTTAAGGAGCTAATTTTCATTGGTAGATTGTTATCTCACAATGAACACACATACATGTATGTACACACAGATATATATGTATAACATATATACATACATTATATATGTGATATTCTTTTCTTTCTTTTGCATCAGGAATCGAACTCAGGACCTTGCACTTGCCAGGCAGGTGCTTGTGCCACTGAGCTATATCCTCAGCCCCTCTCTTTTTTATGAGCCCAACTAAAACAGCAGTGCTGGTTTATCCAATTTTTATCCTAATCACCTTGTACTAAATAAATGTATATTAAATGTATATTAAACATATTGTGTGAGTTTCCTGATGGGTTCAACCTCCCTCCTCTCCTCCATGAAAAAAGAAAAAGAGTTTCCCAGATGTTTATTTAATTTTTTTAAAAAAATCATGTATTTCTCATGGCACTGATTTTGAAAAGCAAATTATATTTTTCCAAAGAGAGTAGACTTCTGGTGGTAAAATAGTAACAAATTTCTAACACTTCAGAGTTTTTGCATATCCCAAGGAAAAATATTTTTTTGCCAAACTGCCATTGACTTTGAATATCTATCTTGCTACATTTCAGAATTAAAAATAGAGGCCATTTATATTTTTGTTGTTTGTCTGGCTGGTCCATTGGTACTTTCTCCATATGTTCTTACATGGGCCCCAATTCACTTGTAGGTTAAAGAGAGAGAAATAACAACGATCACAATGGTATACAATGTTATGAGCTAGCCCTTCATGCATGTTTAGTATATGTAAAGTAACCTAAGATTTCATAATTAAAGCAAGTTAGACATTCAAGTCTAATGGCCAATGGGGAGAGAAGTACTATCTTTCTTGGGAGGGGCAGCAAATAATTTTAATTCTGTCACTGAGTAGCTGTCTTGGTTACTCATTTCTCATTACTGAGACAAAATACCCAATTCCCAAAACAAAGGAAGGAAAAGTTCATTTAGCTTACAGTTTGGTGAGGTTTCAGTCCATATGTGGCTGGCTCAGAGACAGAGTGGCACATGGCAGAGGGCAAACGTTCATGGCAGCAGAGCATGGCAAAAACAACCAGAGCAAAAGGGAGGAATGGCAGCAAGCAGCCTCTTTCTAACTCACTTACATGGTATACAGGCTCCCCCCACCCAGGGTGTATGTAGCACTCCTATAATCTCCTTGCCCTCCTCTTCAACAGACTCAGGATGTATACACAGTGAGCACCCTAGCTTCCTGCTGAGTCACTCAGCCAAACCTCTAGACTCCCCAAGTTGACACAATGTGTCAACCACAACAGTAGTTCAATTTTATAATTTGAATATATTACATAGTGGTGTAGGTGGAAGGATTTGGGTTCATATGTTGAGTATGCCAAATACAAGCTGAGTAGAAGTCAGTTTTCTGTCAAGTTCCTGCAATATATTTTTATTCTCCTAATTATTCCTTACAATATTCCATTTTAATAGAAATTAAACTATCAGATACAGTGACTCTCACAATTGTTTGTATGCCATGATTCATCTAATCTTACTTAGAAATGTAATTTTTCTTATGTCTTTGGATCGTATTTGAGGTAAAGATTAACCAGTTCCATCTTTAGAATTGTACAGGTGCATGTGGTTTCTATTTCTTATGTAAGTTATCTAAGTTCTGATATCAAAGAGTCCTTTGGGATTTTCATATAAATTGCATTGCTTCTTTTAAAAAACTTGCAAGCAATAACAGAGATATTTGTGTTTTAATCACCTTTTAAGAAGAAATTTTCAAAGAAATTGATATTCTGAATTATCCAAGACTTAGTCCAACATGTGGTTTAAAAAATACAGAAATATATATCTTTTAAAAAACTTTTGATCAAAAATTGACAATAGGTAGTGCTGAAACAGTTGTTGACAACCTAAGGTCTTTGTTGCTAATATTTCAGTTATTCTGATGACTAATATCTGCTCAGTTACTTGAATATATTGTCAAACTCACTGACTTGTATGATAAAATAGCTAAATATTGTTTTGTTTTCAGTGAATGAATGACAAGTGCTTTTTTAACCACAGGGTGAACCTAGCACACACTCATTGCTACTGAATTGCTCACTTCAAACATTTATGTGAAAAAAAATGAAATGAAGGGCCAGACAATTTTTATTTTATTTCTTACCTATTTTCTAACTTTCATTTGAACTTTTGTGTTGGGTCAGTGCTCATATTCTACAGCTTGTGTCATGCTTGTTTGATGTACCAGGCATTGTAATAAGTGGTTTTCAGGTGATATCACATTTAAACAAATTCATGAATTAATTGTTCCTATTATGCCCATTTTTATGTAGAAACTCAATGCCCTGTGGTTATATTACTTATCTAAGATCACACAATCAGTGACAAGTGGGAATTCCAAACTCTTTCTGACAGCAAAGATTATACTGAAATCAGTGCATCTCTAACTGAAGCATTCATCAATTATGAAGGAACCTTAGCGATCTTATGATCTGGGTGGTCAAGAGTGCAGCACAGATATTTGTTTTGATCAAGATTTGAAGAGACGTTACTGCTGCCAGTTTTCCTAACTACATTTGTTTAAAAAACGCTTCTCTTTCTTCTCTCTCGGACTCAATTTCTCTGCTTGTTACTGTGTCTCACAGTAAAATTGTTGTTCTGTGGTAAAACTTATGTACAAGTTGCCTTTCCTCTACTGCATGGTCTAGTTCTCCAGCAGGTCCCTTCCTGCACCACTGCCATCGTTTGTTCATTGGCGTTTTTAGGGAACCTAATGCCTCTAGTTTGCCTTGCATTTTGTTTTTTCAATTTTGCTTTCTGTTCTGTTCTGTTCCGTTCCATTCCATTCTGTTCTGTTCTGCTTTACTTACAGCCTCTACTGCTTCTTCCTTCCAAAGGCGTTTTCTGATCACTTTTTTGTTTTCAAGAAAGTGTTGATTGAATTATATTCCAGCTTCACAAAATGTGCCTTACTTCACCTTTAGAAAACATTTACTATAGCGATAATGAAAAACTGACTCTACATCTGTTCATTTTAATTACAAACAAATAGAGGTGGGATTATTATGTTAACTCATGGAATTATGTTCGTCTTTTGTTTTAAAGGAGGATTAAGACAGAGTCTCATGTGCTTTTTTCCTTGCTGTAGTTCAAGGAACAGAGGTTAATCCAATAATTTTTATTGTTCATCATGTGCCCTACCACATGGATGGATCTGATCAGACTATATCCACAAAGCAGATTTCCTTAAATCCCAAGCAAAAGTAATTGAGGGAGAACTTAAACCATAAGAATTTCTAAATTCTTAACTGGTAGATCTTAGCTAATCTGTTTAACTTTAATAAGACAGCTGCCATGGCTCACTCAGGTTTTGTGGATTTCAACAACGTTCAATTTGATTCCTACATCCTTTATTAAAGCTTTAAAACATACAGCTGGATTAATAAAGGGCCTTAACCATTTTCTTATTAGTTGCTTGGTAAACTCTTTTGTTTTCTCTTTTGATTGATTTTGCATATGTCGCGTTTCTGATAAGCATTGTCTGAATCACTTTGTCCTCTATTATAGTTGACATTTTTAAAAAGTCAGGTAATTTTGTGTTGCTTCCTTTAGAACTGGGCCTCAGGAGCATTTTAAATCTAATGATGTTACGATCACTCGATCTCAGATGCTCCCAACGTTAAGCTTATTTAACATCCTTGGCAGTTTTTCAGGGATGACTTCCAGAATTCACTGGAGTCACACTGGCTGCTCAGCAGACTGTGGAGCAAAGCGATCTTGATACACAAGCCCCAAGGAACCATGGAGCCCCTGCTTTCCCTAGTGCTGCCAAAGCTAGTTTCTCTAATAATATACTAGCAGTGGAAATCGGCACGCAAGCCCTACTTTTTGTGTGAATCTTGGAATGTAACCCAGTGATCCTCTTCTAAAATTTGGGGTGGAATTCCAATGAGGAAGCCAGGCTTTTGCATCTGTCTCTGTAACAATCTGTGGTTCTGGCTGGTTCTGTGTCTTTGATCTTCTTTTCATTCCTCTTCACTTTTCGGTATCAATAGTCCTGGACTTGAAACTTCTTCTGATGTCCCTGGAAATGCTACATGGCCAAGGGCATGGAATTTTAAAAGTGGGTTTAAGAGAAATATATATACAGTAACTATACTGACTTAATTTTTCTCTCTACAAATCACAGTGAAGAGATAGCCTCAGAAAAATTTGTGTCCTTATACATGTAATTCATCTAAAATAATATATTTTTGTAAAGAAAAATAATCAACATTTGAAATTTAACAGGAATGATAGTCTATATACAGCTTTTTAAAAATTTCTCTCACATCTACTAATACTACAGTATAATATTTTGTATATTTTGATGCTATGATAGCATTATTTCACAAATCTTATCATTTAAAAATTATCTTCTTTTCTATTTTGTAACCCAAACATTTATTTGGACTCTCAGATACATTCTGAGAGTCCTGTGCAATCAGGTAAAGTGCTTTAAAATGTTACCAGGTTGATACAATAAACCTGATTTCTTAAATAAGGAAACGCACATGTTCTTAACTAGAACAATTAGAATATAAAAGAATACATTCGTATTATCTTCTTAAATAAGCAAACCCTAGAAAATATATGAAATGTTGCTTGCTCATATATGGGATACCAGAGAATATAGGACAATGATCTTTGAAAGTAGGCAAACCTGAGAAGCCAAAACAAAATGAAACAAAACAATATGATTTATGTAGCAGCGAGCTGAGGGAAAGGCACAGCTTCTTAGGTTAGCCATCAGGCTGACATAGAGCTAAGAATTTGAGGTCAAGGGAATGGGAGTTGGGAAAAGTATTGCAGAGGAACGTGCAGCTTGGAGTGACAGCCATGGAGTTTCCGAGCACTCCTCGAGTCATCAGCCAAGCCCAGGTGAGTGTGCCCATGCAAGACAAAGCTTTGAAGGGAGACAGGAAGTGCACGAGCTGAACAAGGTGAGTAATGTGTGCAGCCCACATATGACTGGATGTAGCTCATTTTTATAGGAACTAAGGGTACCACTTTGTAACAGGGTGTTTCCAATATGCCTTGGAAATGTACTGGCTCCAGTGAGGAGTCAGAGCCCTTTGACTAAGAGGCTGCACTAATAGCACATAAGATAACTTCAAATGAGAAAATTTGAAATAAAGCTTTGAAACAGTGAATCGTTTCCTCAGGTAAAGCTTAGAATCATTGCATAGAAATAGTAACATTGGAATCATAGTAATTTTATGTACAGGATCTAAACAGAAAGAAGACTGAGAAAAATACCAAAGCATCAGAAAATTATGACATCCCCAAACACCAGAATATACCTGTAATCATACCTCCCACAGAAAATCAGGGGCAGGGAATGATACGAGAATAAAGAATATCACCTTGGTTAAAAATATATATATGTGGTAAATACATAGATTCATGAAGGCCAGCCACCCCAAGTGCAAGTCATGAGAGAAAAACTACACCAAAGAGCACCATAATTAAATTGATTAAATGTTTTTAAAAAGTCAATTTAAAAGAACTCAGAGCAAAAATTTACAAGCTTCCACATAACTCAGACAAAAATGACAACTGATTTCTTTTTTAGAACAATGAAACCTAGGAGGCAGCGCTGGGGCATCACTGAAGTTCTGAAATAATTATTTTTAAAACATTCTGTAGACTTAGAATTCTATTTTCAGCAATATTGTTATTTAAAAAGAAATGCAAAACTATGATAATTTGAGAAACAAAATGGCTGAAAAAGGTCACCCCTCACAGAGCAACAGTGTGCCCATGATTTAGGAAGAAAAATGCTACCTGATAAAATCCTGGGCTTGAAAAAGTAATAACATCAAAAATCAAAATAGGGAACATTACAATTGTAATGGTGATGAGAATAGTTATTTTTAAAATGTAACTTTGAGAGTAATTAAAATTTTAAAAGATAATTTTCTGAAATATTTTTCTGGAAAATTATATGAATGAGAAACCGATCTCTAAGAAAAGATATGAATACATGATTTGAAAGTGTTTATTCATTATGTACAGTGTTATAATATATTACTTGTGGGATTGAGATACTTAAATTATATACTTATTAATTATAAAAGAAACATTTATAAAGTAGTTGCAGATAATAACCCAGTGGAGCTATGATAGAAAACGTTATCCTCCATCCAAAAAGAAGCAGAAAAAAATACAAAGAGATCAAAAAACAGAAAGGACAAAGATGAATTAACTAAGAAAATGGGTGATGTGGGAATCCCATGAAGGGTACGTTGTCCAATTGAAATATAAAGATGCAAAGAGTTGAAAGTTAATAGGATGTGAGAAGATTCTGTGCTAACTCCACCCAAAGAAAGACTGTATTAGCTCTTTTAGGTTTACATAATATTGTAACCGCTTCTAAGCAAAGAACATTACTAGAAATAAAGATGGGCATTTCATAATATCATAAGGGTCAATACTCAAGAAGATATAAAAATAATCTTCACTGTTAATTTTCCTCATAGAAGAGTTTTTGAATTTGTAAGTCCAAAACTTATATCAGTTAAAGGAAAAAGAGACAAATTCACATGTATAACATGTTTCAACACACTTTTTAATATGACTGTACCCCTAAATTAGAGAAGAGTCAGAAATCAAATAAACTTGAACAATGACTTGGCCTATTGACATTTATAGACTATTTAAGGAAACAATACAACACACATTTCTTTCCAGTGAACGTGAAATATTTATTTACCAAGATAGCCCACAATTTGATTAAGTAAACCAAATTAATTGTTTAAAGTAGTTTAAATCCTAAGTATGAAATTCTCTGATTATAATTATTTTAAACAATAATTACTGAATAATATCTGAAAATTTAAAAATAATTAACAATGAACAATACATTTCTAAGAGATTCAAGACAGAACTTAAATTGGAATTAGAAAACATTTTCAGGGGCTGGGGATATAGCTCAGTGGAATAAGCGCCTGCCTAGGAAGTACAGGGTTCTGAGTTTGATCCCCAGTACTGCCAAAGGAAAGAAAAATGTTTTCAAAAGAATAACAATGCAAGCATTCATGTAAGAAATTAGAATATTACAATTCATCTTTTAAGAATTCTCATCAGTACAGTGCTCATACAAATTTAATAAATGATGGATGATACATATATGTAATATATAAAAACATTATATATTATAATGTCATTTATAATGAAATAATATCATTAATATAGACTAATGAATTAACAACACTGTAGGAATATCAAGGGGATAAAGTTCTATTTCCATCATGTTTCTCTTTGTGATTTTTCTTAGAACCGGGAATTGAACTCAGGACCTCGCACTTGCCAGACAGGCACCATGCCGTCATGTGATATCAGGGTAAATACTGGGTTACCAGCTGTTATCATAATGCAAATTCACTTCGGTCACCTGGCTGAGCTAGTGTTTAACAGAGTACTATGCTGTAATATTTTTCCCCTTCTTCATTCTATACTCTTTGGAAGAAAGCCACTCTGTGTTGTCTAGATTTAATGAAATGGAGGTTACAGTTCATCTCCTCTGGGGGTAAATGCCTCGCTATTTATGTATGTATTGTTTATGGTTGTATGTATGTACTTATATATTTATTTATGTATGTTCTGCTCAGAGGATTGGAGGTTTCTCTTGTGGGTCTCCTAATTTAACAATTTATATCAATGTCAACTCATGGGTGTATAGTTTGTATTTTGAATTACAATCCAATACTATTTTATTTTGTTATTAAAATCATTCTAGCTGCAGTCCTTGGAAGCACTTCTAATTGTCTTTGGTGTCCCTTTGACATCACCGTTTTGGAAGATTTATATATTGATGGATAGTTCTTCTTTAGTACCTCCTTACTTTTAGACACCAGGACACTTCAGATCATTTTATATTTTCATCATCCAGTCCTAAAAGGATCAGTTTCTCCAAGAAGCCTGATCCTCTTACTGAAGAATGGTATTTGAAACCAAGATCAGTGCATTACATGTGTTTGTTACTTTTAGGGTGTTTCATGTGTACGGGCTACCTTTATTTTTCTATACAAACACTCTCAGATATGTGTATGTGCTTCTATACGCACACATAAACACACTCCACACAAACATGCATATTCATTATAATGCAAAACATGTTCAAAATAACATTTCAAACTTTGTTATTACATGGATCATTTCAGCTTTAACCTTTACTTATCTGTTTGCCCTTTGTTTATAATTTACCTTTTATTTACTTAGGATTGAGAAACACAGCTTCCACCACCTAATATTCATTTAAGTAAACGTTTCATTTCAGTGTTCATATACATGTGGAGCTTTATCAAAATTGTCGACCCTACTTCCAGGGAAAGCAATACTATTCATTTCGCCTCATGCTTATATGAGGTTTCTTTTCCCTTTTGTGTAATCTTCTTGACTCACTGTCAAAGTACTTAAATCAACAACTTTATCCTCTCATCCTCCTTGGGAACTCAGGGTGTTTCATGATTTTGTAGCACAGAGTGATGTCACATTCTGTAATCCATTCTGTGATGTCCTGATATCCTAAGTAACTTCATCTTTAATTTACATAAGTTCTATGGGCCTGACAAATAAATGGTACAATGAATCTTTCCCTACAGTATTATAGAAATTACACATTCTGCTGTTTAAAATATTTTACTATATGTTCACGCATACTGATAATTTGTTTCAGTTCATTGTAAAGAAAGTTTGTGTGATTATCTCTTTCTTTTTTGTAAGCCTCATTTTGGATATGTCCTGCACTGAGTAATTAATTTTAAGATAATGATACACAGTGTAATTACTGTTATGCTCTTATGATTTGGTTATGAAAATTTGTATTATTTTTCATAGACTTAAAATAATCAAAACCAAAATTTCTGGTACTTGCTTGAGAATCCTGCCTTTTACCTTAGTCATTCCCATTACTGCCGCATACCCATCCACATGCATGCAGACACAGAATCCCTGCGAGTCTCTAACCTGTTCCCATTTCTACAGTGTGTCTTTTTCCCAATGTTATATAACTTACTTCAATAACACATAAACTTTTCTAAGTGGCTTGTTTCCTGAGCGATATGCAGGGAAACGCATTTCCTACCAAGCTGCGACTTCATCGCTAGAGTTTGAAATCACCAAATTAGTAGCACATAATATGGACACACTGCAAATGATCTATTGAAAGATAGTTTGGCTATGTCCATTATTAGATGATTACAGCTAAGGCTGCCTTACATATTCACATTTAGGTTTTTGTACCTACTTAAATTTTGTAATCATTTGGGAACTATCTGAAGTTGCTTTTGCTGGACTGACAAGCTGTCTCCAGAAAAGCTATGCTGTTTTGTGTTCTTATCAGTAATGAATGAGATGCTCTGCCTTTTGCCAACAATTGGTATTGTCAAATTATGCTCTTTTTAAATTTAATTTAAGTTTTAAAAATAAAAGAAGAAAAACATACTAACAAACAGACATTCATTTACGAAATAGCATAAGAACAATACAAACAAACAGAGTTACAGACAAAGTGGTAGGAAATTAACAATGGTTGTTGTATTATGTATTGATATCTTCAAAGTAGTTTCTCAGGAAAACAAATAGAGACGTGCAATACTGATCAGACCAGTAATCATTAACTTCTCCTTTTAGTAAAGCCATAGAAGACAGTAGAACAAGTGTTAGCTGTCCTGTGTATATATACATACATGATTTCCCCTTTCCCTTCTTCTTTCCCACACTCCAGTTGCCCATTACTTTTGAGCACTTCCCTTTCATTTCACAATGTCTTATCATACCTCCTAGTTTTTATTCACTCTTTCAGGGTCTTACACTAGTGAGACAATATGTTGCTTACTCATGGAGGTCTGATTTATTTCACTTATGCGTATGGTATCTAGTTGTGACCATTTACCTCTAAAAGGCTCAAGTTTATAGCTGAGTCATATTACCACAATTTTTTATCCAATCTTCAGTGGATGTACATTTGGGTGGTTTCGACAATTTAGCAACTACAAATTGTGCCGCTATCAACATGGGTGCACATATATCGCTGTGATATGATGTTTTCAGATCTTCTGGGAAAATACCCAGAAGGGGAATAGCTGCGTTGAATGGACCTCTAGACATAATTTGCTGAGGAATCTCCAAACTGATTTCTACAGTGGTTTAACCAGTCTGCATTCCTACCAGCAGTGGAGAGGAGTTCCTATTTCTACACAACAGTGCCAGCATTTATTATGGGTTGATTTCTTAATAATAGCCATTCTTACTGGGGTGAGATGAAAACTCAATGTTTTAATTTGCATTTCTCAAATGACTAATGGTGTTGACATTTTTTTCATGTATTTATTTTCCATTTGTATTTCTTTTTCTAAGAAATATGTGTTCATCTCAGCTGCCCAATTTTGGATTGAGTCTTTGAATTTGGAGGAGCTGATTTTTTTAATTCTTTATATGTTCTGGATAGAACACTGTTGACTAAATTTTTTTCCTAATTCATGGGTTTTCTTTTTACTCTGCTGGTGATTTCTTTAGATGTGAAGAAACTTTTCAGTAGGAGACCCCAATTGTTGATTCTGTTCCAATAGATTTTCTTCCAATAGGTTTAGTGCTTCTAAATCTTTCTCTTCCAATAGATTTGGTGTTTCTGTTTTAATATTGAGATCTGTGACCCATTTTGACTTTAGTTTAGTGCATGGTTATAGACTTGGGTCTATTTTCAGTCTTTGGCAAAAGACAAGCCAATTTTTTCAGCACCATTTATTAAAGAGGCTGTCTTTCTTCCAGTGAGTTTTTTTGGCTCCTTTGTCAAATATGAGGTGGCTGAGTGTGTTTGTGGTTGTGGCTGCATCTTATAGTTTGTTCCATTGATCCTCAGATCTGTTTTATAGCCAGTACCAGGTTGATCTTATTCCAGTAGCTTTGTAGTATAATTTCAGATCAGGTATTGAATTTCACCTGACTTGTCCTTGTTGCCCAGGATTGCTTTTGCTATTCTGTGTCTCTTCTGGTTCCAGATGTATAATTTTAAAGAGAAAAAAAAAAAAAAAACCTGACAAAACAACAACAATGAAGACAGAAATAAAAACAAAATGATACATGACCCCAAAGCAAATGATAGGAATTAACAGTGGTTGCTACAATATGTACTGTTGAAGTTTTGCTCTTTTTGATAGTCTAGTAAGTGTAACATATGTCTTATTGTTTTTAAATTTGAAATTCTCTAATGAGAATGAAGCCAAATAGTGTTTCTGTGTTTATTTTTGATGTGTATATTTACTAGAAGGGGCAACTGCTCACAACTTTTACTCATTTTTAGTAAGTTTATTCAATGATGTTTAAGAATTACTTGTATATTTTAGAAATGAGTCTCTTAAAGGACATATATTTATCGAATATTTTCCAGGGTTTATAGTTTAATCTTTTATTTCTTAATAGCATCTATCATATAACAGAAGTCTTTAGATTTAATAAAATTCAAATGATTTTATTCTTTCACGTATTATGTGTGTGTTTTTAATAAAAAAGTTGCTCCAACTAGCAGTAGAAAGGGTTCCTTTTAACTCACATTTGTTTTGGTTGATTTCTAAACGATAGACATTCTTTCTGAGTGGAGATGGAATCTCAGTGTTATTTTAATTTGCATTTCTCAAATGGCTAATGATATTGAGTATTTCTTCATGTATATATTTCCATTTGTATTTTTTTATCTGAGAAGTATGTATCCATCTCGGATGCCCATTTTTGGATTGGGTCTTTGAATTTTGGGGTCCTGATATTTAAAATTCTTTACATATTCTAGAGAAAAGTCCTTTCTCTGAGGGACAGTTGGCTAAAATTTTTTCTCAATTCGTGGATTTTCTTTCTACTCCGTTGGTAATTGCTTTTGACATGCAAAAACTTTTCAATAAGATAAGATCCCAGCTGTTGATTGTTTGAAGTATGAAAGACTTAAATTCTTTGTCTAAGTTCTTTTGGTTTTTTTTCTATTCATGTTCAATGTTTTCAGTATTATTTGGTGGAAATACTTTCTCTTCTCCATTGAATTGCTGCTTTGTCAAAGATCAGTTGCCTATGAAAGGACATAAGAAAAGTGCCTTATCTGAATTTTACCCCCCATTGTCATTCATTTAAAAGTGTCAAGAGCTATGAAAATGTTATATATAAATATAAATATGCATAGAATCTCTTGAGTCTAAAAATCATATAGGTAACAATGATTGCCTGAAATTTATAAAATAAGAGGTTTTTATTACAGAACCCCTATTATAAAAATTAAACTTTTGATTCTTTCAAGTATAAGTTGTGTCAGTATTTTACTTTATTTGCACATATTTTTAGCACATAATATGTATAAACATCTCAGTATGGATCTAGATATTGTTTGCATTCATTTAGTTGATATCTACAAAGTGTGGCTATCTCTGTGTATTGTTCTATTTATATAAGAAGAAGTAGAGATCTCCAGTACTCGGTAAGAGATTACAGTAAGTGTAAATGATTTTTATGAACAAGAAAAATAAAAAAAACCTAATTTTTAATTACTGAAATTTCAGAGACTATGTAAAATTACTTTTAACTCAATCTCAAACACAAAACCTAAAGTGCAAATGTTCTACTCTTTCCTCCTTGCGGTTGGGTCAAACAGCCTATGACAATGACAACCTGATTCACTTACTGAGCACAGATAGTAGGTGATGGTGACTAACTTTCCAGCAGGAATCAATGCAACAGTAGTCGTTTCAGAGTTACTTTGGCAATGAAATATACACACTGAAGTTAAACTGCTTAGAAGCAGAAACTGTCATTTTCAGACATGTGAATTGAGGAAAGATGTTTCAAAAGTTATAAATGTGATGTAAAAATTCCACATTCAGAAGAGAAATGAAGCTGAAATAGAATATAAAGAATTTATCAGATTTGAGATTCAGTTCTGATAGCCAACATTTTGGAAACATATTTTCCAACCTACTTTTGAGTATCTACTATAAATAAAACTTAGTATATATGAAATGTGTAACTATTTACACATTATAGTTATATACACAAGAAATATAATGTAAAGGCAAACAAAAATTTCAAATACTGCCTAATACACATTTTTTTCCAAATAGAGAAATGATCTTAAAATAAACTTCTCTTTCTTAAACAGCATATTCATCCTCAGTGTTAATGCATCTACCTAATCAAGTACTGTATTCATTTCTTAAGCTAGAAAACTGTCATTGATCTAAATTCTAACACTTCCAACTTAGTAATTTTCTCTTCATATAGCTATTTAAATTATTTTTCCCATAGTATGAACTCTCTAGTTTTCTCCATTCCTTAAAACTTTTCAATGCCTGCTCCATCCTAACATGGAGCGTGACCTAGTCAAAACAGCCTTCCTTGAAGACTAAATTAATCACTTTAGTTATAATGTATGTACCCTAGATTAGACAGTGGATTCTTCACTTCTTTGAATATGTGGCACACTCTCAAAATCAGAGGTTCTTCAATGCACACTCAAGAACTCAGAAATATATATTTAAAATAACACTAAACACAGAAGTGATAAGTATTTGATAAAAATTTTTCTACTGCTATTATTTGCTGTTTTGCCATCTTATAGCAGTGAGATATCTCAATGACATATTCAAAATTCTTGAGATAAAATTTGTCTTCATAATATATGCTACATTATTGGGGGATGCCAATGATATTTATGATACCGATTCATAGCCCTTATTGCCAGAAGGGCTTATCTTACTCTTTAGTGAAACACAATAGTGATACACAGCAACTTCTCAACACACAACAACTATTATAGACAAATTGGACTGCTCACATTTGCTTAAAAGTATAGGATATCCTTTCTCTGATCTAAATATTCCTGGAATCATTTTTCAGTCCTTTTTACCTCATCTAATTAACACAGATTTGTGCTTTGAATTAATGGATGATGGATGAATGACTAATGACAGCCTTTTAAGTGGAAATTATCTTGGGAGAATTTGGAAGAGAAAAATGAAATCATTGAAAGATAGGAAAGGGGCCTGAGTGGTTGCCCTGAAAGCTGAGAAGTAGGTAATTTAAAGTAGACATTGGGTGCTTGTGTACTATCAGATTAAATAACATAATGTTTTGTAAAGTACTTTATTTTTTTAAAAACGTTATTAGTCCTAACCAAAGAGTAGTTTTCACAGAGTTGGAAAAGTGAAATGGAGGTACAAGAGGTTCAAAAAGAGTGGCCTTCTTTACACAAAAAGGAAGGACAGTTCTCCAGGGCTGTGGTTCACAAAACTGAACTCCACAGAGAATGTTTAGAGTTATCTTAATTTGCTCCACTTCAGAGTCAAAAACTCTTTGTGGTCTCTAAATTAGGAATTCATTTTGATTTTTAAAATATTCTCTCAAACATCATACATTCTTTCCATACATTATCTTCCTTGCAGTACCAATAATTTTGTGGAGCATGATTATTAGGTAATAGGATTTAGTAAAAGTTTTATGGGGTAGCATATTTTTCCAGACTGTTTCTTTCAGTCCCACTGTAGAATACTTAATATCTGAGTTCATCAAATGATAACCTAAATTATAAATCTCTCTTCAGCTTTTCTGTTATTCTTATGTACTAGTGTCTTCCATGTTGCTTTGATCTTTGTTTCTGGCTAAGCCTTCACATTCTTTGACATTTTCCCAAGGTTCAGTCTTAGACTCTCCACTACATTCTGTGGGAGCTTCTTTCATGTTCAGATTATTTCCAAGACAGGAGCAAAGATTAATTCTTTTTCTCAAAGATTAAAGACACTGACTTATCTACTAGCACATATTTTGAGGATGAAAAATACTATTGTATTCTTTGATGGGTCACCTTCTAAGTCAGCAAAATAAATTGCACACAAAAATCCTGCAATCAAAAGTATACTAAACTCCCTTAGACAAAACATGAAATATAGACATCAATACATTTTCCATAAAAATCCTGTTAAGTGAGATTTTTGTAAAACCTATTAAGTGTACATTAATGTTTGTGACTTTGAAGAAAATACTGAATACCCTATTCCTTAATTTTTCCATATACATAATAGAAATGACAATGGTATCTCTCCCTTAAAACTGTTATAGATATTAATGAGTTGAAGTGTACTAACACCAAGTAATGATTGGAACATAAACATAATTTCACACACTATATCAGATATAAATGTAATAGCAAACCCAGCATATTGGAAGTTTTATAGTTAATGCAGATATAATGTGTCATCACAATAGCGCTTCTTTCACATGTTCAGTACATCCTTGTTCTGTGAGAGGAATTCTCAACATTAAGAGTTGAAGTTGATCGCCTTAGAACTGCCTTTTCTATGCATTTAGTACTTAAAACTACAAAATACTGCTCAGAGCAGTGGAAAGCCTAAGATGCCCATTTCCTGGTGCTCTTTTAATCTATATTAAGCTCCATAGGTTTCTACTTATTTCTTTGTAACTGCTGGGTTCTTTGTCTTGGTTCTCTTGATTTTGCATCTGAACACTGCCAGCATCTTCTGGCTTCACCAGGTACCATGGCTTAGTGTTTTGAGTGCACAAAGGAAATAACTTCTTCATGCTAAAGTGACTGAGTTCTCTGATACAAACTTTAGTCAAAGGAAAATCATTCAATCGCCTGTTTAGCATTTAAGGGTTAACAGGAAGCAGAGTATTTTCCATGCATTTTTCAGGGATCCATCTATGAGTAGATTATTGGAAAAGAGGAAGGAAAAGATTTTCCATATGCTCGGACATATCTCTTACTCTGAAGATTGGGAATATTTCTGTTTAAATGTAGACAGTGTAGAGATTCTAAGGGAGGCATGAGATTAATGTCTCCCTATTCATGCTTGCCCTTTAGAACATCAAATTTATTATAGATACTTGAGGTAAATCTTGTTATTTTTAATAGTTAGAGTCTTAGCTACCAATAGATGTTGTACAAAAATTAGGATAAATTGAAGCATGTATAACATCTGATAAGGGAAATTTAATACAGCTTTAAAGCATATGCATTTTCCTGGGTATAGTGGCACGTGTCAGTAATCCAAATACTCTAGGAGGTTAAGGCTGGATGACGGCAAGTTTGACCCCATCCTGAGAAACTTAGGGATTGAATAAGACCCTGTTTAAAAATTTAAAAAATAAGTAAGTAAATAAAATAAAATGAATGCTCTGAGTTCAAACTGTAATACCTCAAACACAAAAAAGATGTGAATTTTAAAACAATGTCCTAAAGAAAACACCAGTGATATCACAGTTCCCAAGAGCCTACACAAAATGGAGCCCAAACAGGAAAAATAGAAAAATTCTTTCCAAAAAATAAAGACGAGGAAGTAAGGGTGAAGAAAACCTCCAGAGAGCAGCAGATGCACAGGTGAAGGACTCAGTCCACCTAAGGTGAACTCATACAGAATCGACTGACACTGGACTGGCCACATACTTTGTAGGAACTAGAGCAAAGTGAACATAAGGGGCTTCTTGTTCAGAAATTATGAAAAATTTCAAAATGAAATAACAATAATGAACCAAAATTAGGGCCCTCTGAGTGTTGGCCCTGGGTAACTACAGAAGTGGCAAATATCCCCCAAGCAAGCCTCGGCCAGGACACAAAGAAATATATCTCCAAGCTACACTCTTTTTCCTCTACTCAGAATCCTTTTTGTTAGTCCAGACTTGCTGAGTCGAAAAGCCAGAAGGCCATCCTGCTGGAACACAGACATCATGAGAGGAGATCCCAGGGGCCAGAGCTAAGGTACATAGCATACTCAGGCTTTCTAATTAACTGAAGTTTATCACATACCATTTTAAAGGATTCACACTCCCATTGAATGGGGTGCAGATGCGACTTCCACAGATCTGCTGAATATAAGTAGAAAAGACAAAGCACAGCTGAAATCAAATGCTAATGGAATGATGACAGAGGAGATGAGCAGTACTTCATCCTTCTCTAGAAACACTTTAAGTGCTCAGAAGTTTCAAGAGGTATCGTAGCTTTATGCTGTACAATCACTTGTTTCCATACAATAGAATCTTTGCTAATCTTCTCTTGCCTGGGATAGTAAGTAATCACTTAATGTAAACACATGTACTTTGTGGTCCCCTCTAACAAAGTATGGATTAGTGGATTAAATGGTGAGCCATAGTTTTAGAAATCACAAAGTGAGAGAAAATCAAACCTGCAAAGGATAAAATATAAGCCACACGAGAACTGACAACTGTCATGTGCTGATTTGTCTTTGTGCACTTCTGTCCTTAATTTTTCCTCCTCATAATTTATGCTTTATAGAAGTTCATATTTTTTCTTGAATAATGCGTTTTCATACACATTCTCAGAATGATGTGTGTATATGTTTAGATTTAGAAATACCCATTGCAGTATTCCTGATATTTTTGCGTAAAATTTTACAACATATATGTAGAATTTTAACTATTCCACCATCCTGAACATGCAAACATATTAGAAAACAAATGTGTTTTACGTGAGTTAAGTTACCAACATTTGGTATGAGTTAAATTACCATAACTTATTTGTCCATCCACTTATTTGATGAGTATTTATTGAATGATTTCTGCAAGCCTGGCGTTGAAATAAGCAATGAGGTAGAAAACAGTAAAATTGTCCTTGCTTTGTAAGAACTGCATATTCTACAGCAATACTGACAGTAATATAAAATTGAAATGAAGAAAAATTTCCAAACTTTTGACAGTTTAACAAAAATAAATGCTATTTCCCTCTTGTTGGATGTATGTGCTGCTGTAATGTGAGCTTCATGAGGACAAACAGAGCTTTTCCATGGGATCTTCCACTGGAATCTCCAGTGAACCTGGTACATCGAAGGACAGCGATAAATGTTCAGTTTAACAACTAAATAAATAAATGTAAAAGAAGGAATTATATCACCCTAGGTAACTGTCAACTGTGTATGAGAGAAGAATTGAAAATAATGAGAAAAATAATAGATAACTTTCATTGTCTACTATAGGCCAGATTACAGTAAGCATTTTAAATGTAGTTATTGATTAATCCATAACTGTGTGTGTATGAGAATTAGTTTTTATTTATAAAGAAAAGAAACAAGAGAGGACGATCTTTTCAAGGTCACATATAACGACCAGAGTCTTGTTCCAAGCAGACACTGCCACTGGAGACTTCACCACTGATGAACTTCCAGGAGCATAGAAAATTGTTAACGCATCGATAGTAGTAGGTCAGTTTAAGAGGAAATAAATAATTCACTTAGGGAACCGTAAAGTATTGTGATGGAGACATGGTCACATTCCCCTCCTAATAATGCAGCTCTGAGGAGTTGTGAGGGTGAGCCTGCAAAGGTATCTTAGCCAGATTATGAAATTACATTAATATTATGCTAAAAAGTCTGTGTGATCACAAACGAAATTCCGAGACATGTAAACACAGGTTAAGGAAATAACATAAGGACAATTGCGCATTTATTAATTATTCATTCTTTAAAATTTCTCAAAATATAACCTTTTGTTTGTTTGTTTTTGAGACAAGATCTCCTTATGTAGTTCAGGCTGCTCCTGAATGAACTATTAAATAATTTCTCATATCAGAACAAGAACAAAATTCAGAGAAACATAATTAAATACATAAAATATTGGACAGAATTCCTTGATATTTTATAGAGTTTAAATTGAAATTTTCTTTCAAATTTTAAAGGTCTTACATTTAACGGAATACAATAATTATCCTCACAAACAAGATTTCATAAAAGCATCAAGAAAGCTCAACAGTTTTTTGCTACATAAGAAATTGTCATCTGACAAAATAAATTATTCAGATTAACCTGAAATACTTTGTCGTCCTGTTTAGGTCCATAGTTTTTTGAAGAGATATTTTTGCTCCATGTCTCTGTCTCTGTGTGTGTGTGTGTATATATATATATATATATTGCATATATATATATTGCATATATAATATATATGTGTATATATATATATACATATATATATATATATGCAAACACACACACATACATAGTGCAAATCATCTATCAAGCTACTAAATATTCAAGAAAAAAATATACTTTTCAGGGAACTTTTATATTCTACAGTTTTATTGCTCTTGAAAAGTGAGAAAGTTCTGGAACTATTGATTTTTATCTGAAGTAATCCTACTTACTTTCAGTTTTTTTCACCTGGAATTACATTTCTCAGGACCCCTTTCCATTAGCCATTTCACATTAGAACTGGATAAGCACAGGACATTCACTAGATTCGGGAGCATAAAGGGCTGAACAGCCGTCGCTCACTGGAGGAGCTGGTGCACAGTCACGATGATGCAGACATGAGAGCTGGGAGACCACAGATTGCTGTTATTTTCCAGCACTTGTTTGGGTCTATTGACCTCCTGACCAGCGAGGTTCTGGCCCGTTACAGGATGCTTTCTGCATAATGGCAGCCTTTCCCCAGAGACTGTGTGGTCACTTCCTCCTGTGCCCATTTACGCAGACTCTCAGATTTGCAGTCTGATGGCTCCTTTGATCTGCCTGTTCCTGGCACACTCTGACTTCTCTAGATATTGTTTTATACATTTATATAAAGTTCAATTATTATACGTTGTTTGTCTAATAGCTCATCGTAGTTTTCCTTCCCCAAATGAGCACTGTCTGCCTAAATTTTTTCCAACTCTTTTAATAAATATATTAGGATGGAATGATGGCCATTCATCGGGCCAGTCCAGATTAAGGTTCTTATATGTCTGCATACCCTCTGGGACTCTTACCAAATCTAATGTTATTAGCTATTAATTTTAAAAGTTTTCTTTAAATATGTGGTTTATAGTATATATATGTCACCATTAAAAATTATTATGAAAATTCAGCTGATTGTATTTGCACAATCTTTTAAATTGCATTAGCTTTGTGACAGCCTCTCTCATGCACCTTCATCTGTTCACCTCCATTGCTAGATATTTATATTCTGCTTAATTAATTCCCTCTACAAACATCCAGCCGAATGGAAATGAGGAGAGAATTAAATAATTAGGGTTGTTTCCATGAAGAGCGATATAAATGTTGGTTTCTGTAAACCACAAATCTAATTCAGGAAGAATTTTTATCTTTCTGTAAATGAGTTAATGAATCAAATCCTCTGCCTTAATTTCAAATTGTGAAACAATGAAACTTGTATCATTTTTTTGCCACTGACCCTGGTATTATTTTCCATTTTACTTCCATCCTTATGGTCAGATAAGCACCCTTAAAACAACCCTAAAATGGGTACTATGGCTGTAACAAGCATATTGCTATCTCTTGGGTGGTAAAAAAGTTATACAGTAGGAGTTCTCTTTCCCCTTTCCAAAGATGTTTTCTAGAATCAGAAATTTAGTTGCTAATAAAGGTAGGTTCTTATAGGGCAATGCAGGTAATAGTTTTTTAAGTATTCAGTCCTTTACAAAATAAAATTTTGACTCTAATGTCTTCACTGGAGCCGCAAAGTTTAAATGGGCCTGAAATGCTTTATGATATGTTGACAGAAGTAAAAATAAATACTTCCTATTTTAAAGTAATTTTCCTGTATATGCATAGCAACACAAGTCAAGCACTTAGTTCACAACCAAAGACCCTGAGGAACATCAGAAGACAGCACCATGTTCATGATGCAGTGTGAAAAGTAAGTGCTGATTTTGTTCTTGAAAGGTGATAGATATTAAGATTGTGGGGTATAGAATACAGAACAATTATGTAAAATATTTAGAGAAAAAGCCAATTAGAGAAATTTAACAAAAGGATATAAGAATTGATTAGGGGTTTTCAAAAGTAAAAGCTAACAATAAATTCACTTTCTGGATTAAAAAGAATTCATGGAAAAATTCTCAGCGGATAACCTCAATTGCAGATAATAATAGAAGAAATACATGGAAAATTAAAAGATATATCTGAAGAACTTTTCAAGGTTTAGATGTTGCCTCAGAGAAGGCAAAACTAGAAAATAGTTAAACAAATAGAGTACAAAATGGAAATATAATATTAATTTAACTGGTTTTATAGAGTGAAAGAATTTAAAAAACAAATTGAGGAAAAATGCATGCACATTTGTCAGTACATATATATATATATATATATATATATATATAATTTTCAAATATATCTGAAAAAGATTTCCATCTGTATTACAAGGAGGACAAGGAGAATGCCCAGATCAATTAGAAAAGTCCATACTCATAAGTGAAATAAATCAGCGGTACATGAGCAGGCAACGTATTGTATCACTGGTGTAAGAACCTGAGGGTGGGAATATAAACTAAGAGACATGAAGGAAATCTGTTCAAAAGCAAAGAACAGATGGGACAAGGGAAAGGAGAAAAGAAAGAGGCAAAAATGTATGTATGTATATATGTATATACATATG